>CAUVZT010000102.1:0-69468 GCA_963556525.1 Cochlearia excelsa
AGATGTTTCATAAGTTCGTCAAACTATTACAAAGCTCATTGAGACACTTATAAGCACTCATGTTGCATGAAACTTGGTTTAGAGTCCTAGAAACGCGTTGTTAGATGTTTCATAAGTTCGTCAAACTTATACAAAGCTCGTTGAGACAATTATAAGCACTCATGTTGCATGAAACTTGGTTTAGAGTACTAGAAACGCGTTGTTAGATGTTTCATAACTTCGTCAAACAAGTACAAAGCTCATTGAGACACTTATAAGCACTCATGTTGCATGAAACTTGGTTTAGAGTCCTAGAAAGGCGTTGTTCGATGTTTCATAAGTTCGTAAAACTTGTACAAAGCTCATTGAGACACTTATAAGCACTCATGTTGCATGAAACTTGGTTTAGAGTCCTAGATACGCGTTGTTCGATGTTTCATAAGTTCGTCAAACTAGTACAAAGCTCATTGAGACACTTATAAGCACTCATGTTGCATGAAACTTTTTTTAGAGTCCTAGAAATTGCGTTGTTAGATGTTTCATAAGTTCGTCAAACTAGTACAAAGCTCATTGAGACACTTATAAGCACTCATGTTTCATGAAACTTCGTTTGGAGTCTTAGAAACCGCATTGTTAGATGTTTCATAAGTTTGTCAAACTAGTACAAAGCTCATTGAGACAAATATAAGCACTCATGTTGCATGAAACTTGGTTTAGAGTCCTAGAAACGCGTTGTTAGTCGTTTCATAAGTTTGTAGAACTAGTACAAAGCTCATTGAGCCACTTATAAGCACTCATGTTGAATGAAACTTGGTTTAGAGTCCTAGAAACGCGTTGTTAGATGTTTCATAGGTTCTTCAAACTAGTAAAAAGCTCATTGAGACACTTATAAGCACTCATGTTGCATGAAACTTCGTTTGGAGTCTTAGAAACCGCGTTGTTAGATGTTTCATAAGTTTGTCAAATTAGTACAATTCTCATTGAGACACATATAAGCACTCATGTTGCATGAAACTTGGTTTAGAGTCCTAGAAACGCGTTGTTTGATGTTTCATAAGTTCGTCAAACTTGTAGAAAGCTCATTGAGACACTTATAAGCACTCATGTTGTATCAAACTTTGTTTAGAGTCCTAGAACCAGCGTTGTTAGATGTTTCATATGTTCGTCAAACTAGTCAAAAGCTCATTGAGACACTTATAAGCACTCATGTTGCATGAAACTTAGTTTAGAGTCCTAGAAACCGCATTGTTAGATGTTTCATAAGTTTGTCAAACTAGTACAAAGCTTATTGAGACACTTATAAGCCCTCATGTTGCATGAAACTTGGTTTAGAGTCCTAGAAAGGCGTTGTTCGATGTTTCATAAGTTCGTAAAACTTGTACAAAGATCATTGAGACACTTATAAGCACTCATGTTGCATGAAACTTGGTTTAGAGTCCTAGAAACGCATTGTTCGATGTTTCATAAGTTCGTCAAACTAGTACAAAGCTCATTGAGACACTTATAAGCACTCATGTTGCATTAAACTTGGTTTAGAGTCTTAGAAACGCGTTGTTAGATGTTTCATAAGTTCGTCAAACTTGTACAAAGCTCATTGAGACACTTATAAGCACTCATGTTGCATGAAACTTCATTTAGAGTCCTAGAAACGCGTTGTTAGATGTTTCATAAGTTCGTAAAACTAGTAAAAAGCTCATTGAGACACTTATAAGCACTCATGTTGCATGAAACTTCGTTTAGAGTCCTAGAAACGCGTTGTTAGATGTTTCATAAGTTCGTCAAACTTGTAGAAAGCTCATTGAGACACTTATAAGCACTCATGTTGTATCAAACTTGGTTTAGAGTCCTAGAACCCGCGTTGTTAGATGTTTCATATGTTCGTCAACCTAGTCAAAAGCTCATTGAGACACTTATAAGCACTCATGTTGTATCAAACTTAGTTTAGAGTCCTAGAAACCGCGTTGTTAGATGTTTCATAAGTTCGTCAAACTAGTACAAAGCTCATTGAGACACTTATAAGCCATCATGTTGCATGAAACTTGGTTTAGAGTCCTAGAAAGGCGTTGTTCGATGTTTCATAAGTTCGTAAAACTTGTACAAAGCTCATTGAGACACTTATAAGCACTCGTGTTGCATGAAACTTGGTTTAGAGTCCTAGAAACGCGTTGTTCGTTGTTTCATAAGTTCGTAAAACTTGTCAAAGCTCATTGAGACACTTATAATCACTGATGTGGAATGAAACTTGGTTTACAGTCCTAGAACCCGTGTTGTTAGATGTTTCATATGTTCGTCAAACTAGTCAAAAGCTCATTGAGACACTTATAAGCACTCATGTTGCATGAAACTTAGTTTAGAGTCCTAGAAACCGCGTTGTTAGATGTTTCATAAGTTCGTCAAACTAGTACAAAGCTCATTGAGACAAATATAAGCACTCATGTTGCATGAAACTTGGTTTAGAGTCCTAGAAACGCGTTGTTAGTCGTTTCATAAGTTTGTAGAACTGGTACAAAGCTCATTGAGCCACTTATAAGCACTCATGTTGAATGAAACTTGGTTTAGAGTTCTAGAAACGCGTAGTTAGATGTTTCATAGGTTCTTCAAACTAGTAAAAAGCTCATTGAGACACTTATAAGCACTCATGTTGCATGAAACTTCGTTTGGAGTCTTAGAAACCGCGTTGTTAGATGTTTCATAAGTTTGTCAAATTAGTACAATTCTCATTGAGACACATATAAGCACTCATGTTGCATGAAACTTGGTTTAGAGTCCTAGAAACGCGTTGTTAGATGTTTCATAAGTTCGTCAAACTTGTAGAAAGCTCATTGAGACACTTATAAGCACTCATGTTGTATCAAACTTTGTTTAGAGTCCTAGAACCAGCGTTGTTAGATGTTTCATATGTTCGTCAAACTAGTCAAAAGCTCATTGAGACACTTATAAGCACTCATGTTGCATGAAACTTAGTTTAGAGTCCTAGAAACCGCATTGTTAGATGTTTCATAAGTTTGTCAAACTAGTACAAAGCTCATTGAGACACTTATAAGCCCTCATGTTGCATGAAACTTGGTTTAGAGTCCTAGAAAGGCGTTGTTCGATGTTTCATAAGTTCGTAAAACTTGTACAATGATCATTGAGACACTTATAAGCACTCATGTTGCATGAAACTTGGTTTAGAGTCCTAGAAACGCGTTGTTCGATGTTTCATAAGTTCGTCAAACTAGTACAAAGTTCATTGAGACACTTATAAGCACTCATGTTGCATTAAACTTGGTTTAGAGTCTTAGAAACGCGTTGTTAGATGTTTCATAAGTTCGTCAAACTTGTACAAAGCTCATTGAGACACTTATAAGCACTCATGTTGCATGAAACTTCATTTAGAGTCCTAGAAACGCGTTGTTAGATGTTTCATAAGTTCGTAAAACTAGTAAAAAGCTCATTGAGACACTTATAAGCACTCATGTTGCATGAAACTTCGTTTGGAGTCTTAGAAACCGCGTTGTTAGATGTTTCATAAGTTTGTCAAATTAGTACAATTCTCATTGAGACACATATAAGCACTCATGTTGCATGAAACTTGGTTTAGAGTCCTAGAAACGCGTTGTTAGATGTTTCATAAGTTCGTCAAACTTGTAGAAAGCTCATTGAGACACTTATAAGCACTCATGTTGTATCAAACTTTGTTTAGAGTCCTAGAACCAGCGTTGTTAGATGTTTCATATGTTCGTCAAACTAGTCAAAAGCTCATTGAGACACTTATAAGCACTCATGTTGCATGAAACTTAGTTTAGAGTCCTAGAAACCGCATTGTTAGATGTTTCATAAGTTTGTCAAACTAGTACAAAGCTCATTGAAACACTTATAAGCCCTCATGTTGCATGAAACTTGGTTTAGAGTCCTAGAAAGGCGTTGTTCGATGTTTCATAAGTTCGTAAAACTTGTACAATGATCATTGAGACACTTATAAGCACTCATGTTGCATGAAACTTGGTTTAGAGTCCTAGAAAAGCGTTGTTCGATGTTTCATAAGTTCGTCAAACTAGTACAAAGTTCATTGAGACACTTATAAGCACTCATGTTGCATTAAACTTGGTTTAGAGTCTTAGAAACGCGTTGTTAGATGTTTCATAAGTTCGTCAAACTTGTACAAAGCTCATTGAGACACTTATAAGCACTCATGTTGCATGAAACTTCATTTAGAGTCCTAGAAACGCGTTGTTAGATGTTTCATAAGTTCTTCAAACTAGTAAAAAGCTCATTGAGACACTTATAAGCACTCATGTTGCATGAAACTTCGTTTAGAGTCCTAGAAACGCGTTGTTAGATGTTTCATAAGTTCGTCAAACTTGTAGGAAGCTCATTGAGACACTTATAAGCACTCATGTTGTATCAAACTTGGTTTAGAGTCCTAGAACCCGCGTTGTTAGATGTTTCATATGTTCGTCAAACTAGTCAAAAGCTCATTGAGACACTTATAAGCACTCATGTTGCATGAAACTTAGTTTAAAGTCCTAGAAACCGCGTTGTTAGATGTTTCATAAGTTCGTCAAACTAGTACAAAGCTCATTGAGACACTTATAAGCACTCATGTTGCATGAAACTTGGTTTAGAGTCCTAGAAACGCGTTGTTAGATGTTTCATAAGTTCGTCAAACTTGTACAAAGCTCATTGAGACACTTATAAGCACTCATGTTGCATGAAACTTCGTTTAGAGTCTTAGAAACCGCGTTGTTAGATGTTTCATAATTTCGTCAAACTAGTACAACGCTCATTGAGACACATATAAGCAATCATGTTGCATGAAACTTGGTTTAGAGTCCTAGAAACGCGTTGTTAGATGTTTCATAAGTTCGTCAAACTTGTACAAAGCTCATTGAGACACTTATAAGCAGTCATGTTGTATGAAACTTGGTTTAGAGTCCTAGAACCCGCGTTGTTAGATGTTTCATATATTCGTCAAACTAGTCAAAAGCTCATTGAAACACTTATAAGCACTCATGTTGCATGAAACATAGTTTAGAGTCCTAGAAACCGCGTTGTTAGATGTTTCATAAGTTCGTAAAACTAGTACAAAGCTCATTGAGACACTTATAAGCAATCATGTTGCATGAAACTTGGTTTAGAGTCCTAGAAACGCGTTGTTAGATATTTCATAAGTTCGTAAAACTAGTACAAAGCTCATTGAGACACTTATAAGCCCTCATGTTGAATGAAACTTGGTTTAGAGTCCTAGAAACGCATTGTTAGATGTTTCATAAGTTCGTAAAACTAGTACAAAGCTCATTGAGACACTTATAAGCACTCATGTTGAATGAAACTTGGTTTAGAGTCCTAGAAACGCGTTGTTAGATGTTTCATAAGTTCGTCAAACTAGTACAAAGCTCATTGAGACAGTTATAAGCACTCATGTTGCATGAAACTTCGTTTGGAGTCTTAGAAACCGCGTTGTTAGATGTTTCATAAGTTTGTCAAACTAGTACAAAGCTCATTGAGACACATATAAGCACTCATGTTGCATGAAACTTGGTTTAGAGTCCTAGAAACGTGTTGTTAGTCGTTTCATAAGTTTGTAGAACTAGTACAAAGCTCATTGAGCCACTTATAAGCACTTATGTTGAAAGAAACTTGGTTTAGAGTCCTAGAAACGCGTTGTTAGATGTTTCATAAGTTCTTCAAACTAGTAAAAAGCTCATTGAGACACTTATAAGCACTCATGTTGCATGAAACTTCGTTTGGAGTCTTAGAAACCGCGTTGTTAGATGTTTTATAAGTTTGTCAAATTAGTACAAAACTCATTGAGACACATATAAGCACTCATGTTGCATGAAACTTGGTTTAGAGTCCTAGAAACACGTTGTTAGATGTTTCATAAGTTCGTCAAAGTTGTACAAAGCTCATTGAGACACTTATAAGCACTCATGTTGTATCAAACTTGGTTTAGAGTCCTAGAACCCGCGTTGTTAGATGTTTCATATGTTGGTCAAACTAGTCAAAAGCTCATTGAGACACTTATAAGCACTCATGTTGCATGAAACTTAGTTTAAAGTCCTAGAAACCGCGTTGTTAGATGTTTCATAAGTTCGTCAAACTAGTACAAAGCTCATTGAGACACTTATAAGCACTCATGTTGCATGAAACTTGGTTTAGAGTCCTAGAAACGCGTTGTTAGATGTTTCATAAGTTCGTCAAACTTGTACAAAGCTCATTGAGACACTTATAAGCACTCATGTTGCATGAAACTTCGTTTAGAGTCTTAGAAACCGCGTTGTTAGATGTTTCATAATTTCGTCAAACTAGTACAACGCTCATTGAGACACATATAAGCAATCATGTTGCATGAAACTTGGTTTAGAGTCCTAGAAACGCGTTGTTAGATGTTTCATAAGTTCGTCAAACTTGTACAAAGCTCATTGAGACACTTATAAGCAGTCATGTTGTATGAAACTTGGTTTAGAGTCCTAGAACCCGCGTTGTTAGATGTTTCATATATTCGTCAAACTAGTCAAAAGCTCATTGAAACACTTATAAGCACTCATGTTGCATGAAACATAGTTTAGAGTCCTAGAAACCGCGTTGTTAGATGTTTCATAAGTTCGTAAAACTAGTACAAAGCTCATTGAGACACTTATAAGCACTCATGTTGCATGAAACTTGGTTTAGAGTCCTAGAAACGCGTTGTTAGATATTTCATAAGTTCGTAAAACTAGTACAAATCTCATTGAGACACTTATAAGCCCTCATGTTGAATGAAACTTGGTTTAGAGTCCTAGAAACGCATTGTTAGATGTTTCATAAGTTCGTAAAACTAGTACAAAGCTCATTGAGACACTTATAAGCACTCATGTTGAATGAAACTTGGTTTAGAGTCCTAGAAACCGCGTTGTTAGATGTTTCATAATTTCGTCAAACTAGTACAACGCTCATTGAGACACATATAAGCAATCATGTTGCATGAAACTTGGTTTAGAGTCCTAGAAACGCGTTGTTAGATGTTTCATAAGTTCGTCAAACTTGTACAAAGCTCATTGAGACACTTATAAGCAGTCATGTTGTATGAAACTTGGTTTAGAGTCCTAGAACCCGCGTTGTTAGATGTTTCATATATTCGTCAAACTAGTCAAAAGCTCATTGAAACACTTATAAGCACTCATGTTGCATGAAACATAGTTTAGAGTCCTAGAAACCGCGTTGTTAGATGTTTCATAAGTTCGTAAAACTAGTACAAAGCTCATTGAGACACTTATAAGCAATCATGTTGCATGAAACTTGGTTTAGAGTCCTAGAAACGCGTTGTTAGATATTTCATAAGTTCGTAAAACTAGTACAACGCTCATTGAGACACTTATAAGCCCTCATGTTGAATGAAACTTGGTTTAGAGTCCTAGAAACGCATTGTTAGATGTTTCATAAGTTCGTAAAACTAGTACAAAGCTCATTGAGACACTTATAAGCACTCATGTTGAATGAAACTTGGTTTAGAGTCCTAGAAACGCGTTGTTAGATGTTTCATAAGTTCGTCAAACTAGTACAAAGCTCATTGAGACAGTTATAAGCACTCATGTTGCATGAAACTTCGTTTGGAGTCTTAGAAACCGCGTTGTTAGATGTTTCATAAGTTTGTCAAACTAGTACAAAGCTCATTGAGACACATATAAGCACTCATGTTGCATGAAACTTGGTTTAGAGTCCTAGAAACGTGTTGTTAGATCGTTTCATAAGTTTGTAGAACTAGTACAAAGCTCATTGAGCCACTTATAAGCACTTATGTTGAAAGAAACTTGGTTTAGAGTCCTAGAAACGCGTTGTTAGATGTTTCATAAGTTCTTCAAACTAGTAAAAAGCTCATTGAGACACTTATAAGCACTCATGTTGCATGAAACTTCGTTTGGAGTCTTAGAAACCGCGTTGTTAGATGTTTTATAAGTTTGTCAAATTAGTACAAAACTCATTGAGACACATATAAGCACTCATGTTGCATGAAACTTGGTTTAGAGTCCTAGAAACACGTTGTTAGATGTTTCATAAGTTCGTCAAAGTTGTACAAAGCTCATTGAGACACTTATAAGCACTCATGTTGTATCAAACTTGGTTTAGAGTCCTAGAACCCGCGTTGTTAGATGTTTCATATGTTCGTCAAACTAGTCAAAAGCTCATTGAGACACTTATAAGCACTCATGTTGCATGAAACTTAGTTTAAAGTCCTAGAAACCGCGTTGTTAGATGTTTCATAAGTTCGTCAAACTAGTACAAAGCTCATTGAGACACTTATAAGCACTCATGTTGCATGAAACTTGGTTTAGAGTCCTAGAAACGCGTTGTTAGATGTTTCATAAGTTCGTCAAACTTGTACAAAGCTCATTGAGACACTTATAAGCACTCATGTTGCATGAAACTTCGTTTAGAGTCTTAGAAACCGCGTTGTTAGATGTTTCATAATTTCGTCAAACTAGTACAACGCTCATTGAGACACATATAAGCAATCATGTTGCATGAAACTTGGTTTAGAGTCCTAGAAACGCGTTGTTAGATGTTTCATAAGTTCGTCAAACTTGTACAAAGCTCATTGAGACACTTATAAGCAGTCATGTTGTATGAAACTTGGTTTAGAGTCCTAGAACCCGCGTTGTTAGATGTTTCATATATTCGTCAAACTAGTCAAAAGCTCATTGAAACACTTATAAGCACTCATGTTGCATGAAACATAGTTTAGAGTCCTAGAAACCGCGTTGTTAGATGTTTCATAAGTTCGTAAAACTAGTACAAAGCTCATTGAGACACTTATAAGCACTCATGTTGCATGAAACTTGGTTTAGAGTCCTAGAAACGCGTTGTTAGATATTTCATAAGTTCGTAAAACTAGTACAAATCTCATTGAGACACTTATAAGCCCTCATGTTGAATGAAACTTGGTTTAGAGTCCTAGAAACGCATTGTTAGATGTTTCATAAGTTCGTAAAACTAGTACAAAGCTCATTGAGACACTTATAAGCACTCATGTTGAATGAAACTTGGTTTAGAGTCCTAGAAACGCGTTGTTAGATGTTTCATAAGTTCGTCAAACTAGTACAAAGCTCATTGAGACACTTATAAGCACTCATGTTGCATGAAACTTCGTTTGGAGTCTTAGAAACCGCGTTGTTAGATGTTTCATAAGTTTGTCAAACTAGTACAAAGCTCATTGAGACACATATAAGCACTCATGTTGCATGAAACTTGGTTTAGAGTCCTAGAAACGTGTTGTTAGTCGTTTCATAAGTTTGTCAAACTTGTACAAAGCTCATTGAGACACTTATAAGCACTCATGTTGTATCAAACTTGGTTTAGAGTCCTAGAACCCGCGTTGTTAGATGTTTCATATGTTCGTCAAACTAGTCAAAAGATCATTGAGACACTTATAAGCACTCATGTTGCATGAAACTTAGTTTAGAGTCCTAGAAACCGCGTTGTTAGATGTTTCATAAGTTCGTCAACCTAGTACAAAGCTCATTGAGACACTTATAAGTACTCATGTTGCATGAAACTTGGTTTAGAGTCCTAGAAACGCGTTGTTAGATGTTTCATAAGTTCGTAAAACTTGTCAAAGCTCATTGAGACACTTATAAGCACTGATGTGGAATGAAACTTGGTTTAGAGTCCTAGAACCCTCGTTGTTAGATGTTTCATATGTTCGTCAAACTAGTCAAAAGCTCATTGAGACACTTATAAGCACTCATGTTGCATGAAACTTAGTTTAGAGTCCTAGAAACCGCGTTGTTAGATGTTTCATAAGTTCGTCAAACTAGTACAAAGCTCATTGAGACACTTATAAGCACTCATGTTGCATGAAACTTGGTTTAGAGTCCTAGAAACGCGTTGTTAGATGTTTCATAAGTTCGTCAAACTTATACAAAGCTCGTTGAGACAATTATAAGCACTCATGTTGCATGAAACTTGGTTTAGAGTACTAGAAACGCGTTGTTAGATGTTTCATAACTTCGTCAAACAAGTACAAAGCTCATTGAGACACTTATAAGCACTCATGTTGCATGAAACTTGGTTTAGAGTCCTAGAAAGGCGTTGTTCGATGTTTCATAAGTTCGTAAAACTTGTACAAAGCTCATTGAGACACTTATAAGCACTCATGTTGCATGAAACTTGGTTTAGAGTCCTGGATACGCGTTGTTCGATGTTTCATAAGTTCGTCAAACTAGTACAAAGCTCATTGAGACACTTATAAGCACTCATGTTGCATGAAAATTTTTTTAGAGTCCTAGAAATTGCGTTGTTAGATGTTTCATAAGTTCGTCAAACTAGTACAAAGCTCATTGAGACACTTATACGCACTCATGTTGCATGAAACTTCGTTTGGAGTCTTAGAAACCGCATTGTTAGATGTTTCATAAGTTTGTCAAACTAGTACAAAGCTCATTGAGACAAATATAAGCACTCATGTTGCATGAAACTTGGTTTAGAGTCCTAGAAACGCGTTGTTAGATGTTTCATAAGTTCGTCAAACTTGTACAAAGCTCATTGAGACACTTATAAGCACTCATGTTGCATGAAACTTCATTTAGAGTCCTAGAAACGCGTTGTTAGATGTTTCATAAGTTCGTAAAACTAGTAAAAAGCTCATTGAGACACTTATAAGCACTCATGTTGCATGAAACATCGTTTAGAGTCCTAGAAACGCGTTGTTAGATGTTTCATAAGTTCGTCAAACTTGTAGAAAGCTCATTGAGACACTTATAAGCACTCATGTTGTATCAAACTTGGTTTAGAGTCCTAGAACCCGCGTTGTTAGATGTTTCATATGTTCGTCAACCTAGTCAAAAGCTCATTGAGACTTTTATAAGCACTCATGTTGTATCAAACTTAGTTTAGAGTCCTAGAAACCGCGTTGTTAGATGTTTCATAAGTTTGTCAAACTAGTACAAAGCTCATTGAGACACTTATAAGCCATCATGTTGCATGAAACTTGGTTTAGAGTCCTAGAAAGGCGTTGTTCGATGTTTCATAAGTTCGTAAAACTTGTACAAAGCTCATTGAGACACTTATAAGCACTCGTGTTGCATGAAACTTGGTTTAGAGTCCTAGAAACGCGTTGTTCGTTGTTTCATAAGTTCGTAAAACTTGTCAAAGCTCATTGAGACACTTATAATCACTGATGTGGAATGAAACTTGGTTTACAGTCCTAGAACCCGCGTTGTTAGATGTTTCATATGTTCGTCAAACTAGTCAAAAGCTCATTGAGACACTTATAAGCACTCATGTTGCATGAAACTTAGTTTAGAGTCCTAGAAACCGCGTTGTTAGATGTTTCATAAGTTCGTCAAACTAGTACAAAGCTCATTGAGACAAATATAAGCACTCATGTTGCATGAAACTTGGTTTAGAGTCCTAGAAATGCGTTGTTAGTCGTTTCATAAGTTTGTAGAACTGGTACAAAGCTCATTGAGCCACTTATAAGCACTCATGTTGAATGAAACTTGGTTTAGAGTCCTAGAAACGCGTTGTTAGATGTTTCATAGGTTCTTCAAACTAGTAAAAAGCTCATTGAGACACTTATAAGCACTCATGTTGCATGAAACTTCGTTTGGAGTCTTAGAAACCGCGTTGTTAGATGTTTCATAAGTTTGTCAAATTAGTACAATTCTCATTGAGACACATATAAGCACTCATGTTGCATGAAACTTGGTTTAGAGTCCTAGAAACGCGTTGTTAGATGTTTCATAAGTTCGTCAAACTTGTAGAAAGCTCATTGAGACACTTATAAGCACTCATGTTGTATCAAACTTTGTTTAGAGTCCTAGAACCAGCGTTGTTAGATGTTTCATATGTTCGTCAATCTAGTCAAAAGCTCATTGAGACACTTATAAGCACTCATGTTGCATGAAACTTAGTTTAGAGTCCTAGAAACCGCATTGTTAGATGTTTCATAAGTTTGTCAAACTAGTACAAAACTCATTGAGACACTTATAAGCCCTCATGTTGCATGAAACTTGGTTTAGAGTCCTAGAAAGGCGTTGTTCGATGTTTCATAAGTTCGTAAAACTTGTACAATGATCATTGAGACACTTATAAGCACTCATGTTGCATGAAACTTGGTTTAGAGTCCTAGAAACGCGTTGTTCGATGTTTCATAAGTTCGTCAAACTAGTACAAAGTTCATTCAGACACTTATAAGCACTCATGTTGCATTAAACTTGGTTTAGAGTCTTAAAAACGCGTTGTTAGATGTTTCATAAGTTCGTCAAACTTGTACAAAGCTCATTGAGACACTTATAAGCACTCATGTTGCATGAAACTTCATTTAGAGTCCTAGAAACGCGTTGTTAGATGTTTCATAAGTTCGTAAAACTAGTAAAAAGCTCATTGAGACACTTATAAGCACTCATGTTGCATGAAACTTCGTTTGGAGTCTTAGAAACCGCGTTGTTAGATGTTTCATAAGTTTGTCAAATTAGTACAATTCTCATTGAGACACATATAAGCACTCATGTTGCATGAAACTTGGTTTAGAGTCCTAGAAACGCGTTGTTAGATGTTTCATAAGTTCGTCAAACTTGTAGAAAGCTCATTGAGACACTTATAAGCACTCATGTTGTATCAAACTTTGTTTAGAGTCCTAGAACCAGCGTTGTTAGATGTTTCATATGTTCGTCAAACTAGTACAAATGCTCATTGAGACACTTATAAGCACTCATGTTGCATGAAACTTAGTTTAGAGTCCTAGAAACCGCATTGTTAGATGTTTCATAAGTTTGTCAAACTAGTACAAAGCTCATTGAGACACTTATAAGCCCTCATGTTGCATGAAACTTGGTTTAGAGTCCTAGAAAGGCGTTGTTCGATGTTTCATAAGTTCGTAAAACTTGTACAATGATCATTGAGACACTTATAAGCACTCATGTTGCATGAAACTTGGTTTAGAGTCCTAGAAACGCGTTGTTCGATGTTTCATAAGTTCGTCAAACTAGTACAAAGTTCATTGAGACACTTATAAGCACTCATGTTGCATTAAACTTGGTTTAGAGTCTTAGAAACGCGTTGTTAGATGTTTCATAAGTTCGTCAAACTTGTACAAAGCTCATTGAGACACTTATAAGCACTCATGTTGCATGAAACTTCATTTAGAGTCCTAGAAACGCGTTGTTAGATGTTTCATAAGTTCTTCAAACTAGTAAAAAGCTCATTGAGACACTTATAAGCACTCATGTTGCATGAAACTTCGTTTAGAGTCCTAGAAACGCATTGTTAGATGTTTCATAAGTTCGTCAAACTTGTAGGAAGCTCATTGAGACACTTATAAGCACTCATGTTGTATCAAACTTGGTTTAGAGTCCTAGAACCCGCGTTGTTAGATGTTTCATATGTTCGTCAAACTAGTACAAAAGCTCATTGAGACACTTATAAGCACTCATGTTGCATGAAACTTAGTTTAAAGTCCTAGAAACCGCGTTGTTAGATGTTTCATAAGTTCGTCAAACTAGTACAAAGCTCATTGAGACACTTATAAGCACTCATGTTGCATGAAACTTGGTCTAGAGTCCTAGAAACGCGTTGTTAGATGTTTCATAAGTTCGTCAAACTTGTACAAAGCTCATTGAGACACTTATAAGCACTCATGTTGCATGAAACTTCGTTTAGAGTCTTAGAAATCGCGTTGTTAGATGTTTCATAATTTCGTCAAACTAGTACAACGCTCATTGAGACACATATAAGCAATCATGTTGCATGAAACTTGGTTTAGAGTCCTAGAAACGCGTTGTTAGATGTTTCATAAGTTCGTCAAACTTGTACAAAGCTCATTGAGACAATTATAAGCACTCATGTTGCATGAAACTTGGTTAAGAGTACTAGAAACGCGTTGTTAGATGTTTCATAACTTCGTCAAACAAGTACAAAGCTCATTGAGACACTTATAAGCACTCATGTTGCATGAAACTTGGTTTAGAGTCCTAGAAATGCGTTGTTAGTCGTTTCATAAGTTTGTAGAACTGGTACAAAGCTCATTGAGCCACTTATAAGCACTCATGTTGAATGAAACTTGGTTTAGAGTCCTAGAAACGCGTTGTTAGATGTTTCATAGGTTCTTCAAACTAGTAAAAAGCTCATTGAGACACTTATAAGCACTCATGTTGCATGAAACTTCGTTTGGAGTCTTAGAAACCGCGTTGTTAGATGTTTCATAAGTTTGTCAAATTAGTACAATTCTCATTGAGACACATGTAAGCACTCATGTTGCATTAAACTTGGTTTAGAGTCCTAGAAACGCGTTGTTAGATGTTTCATAAGTTCGTCAAACTTGTAGAAAGCTCATTGAGACACTTATAAGCACTCATGTTGTATCAAACTTTGTTTAGAGTCCTAGAACCAGCGTTGTTAGATGTTTCATATGTTCGTCAAACTAGTCAAAAGCTCATTGAGACACTTATAAGCACTCATGTTGCATGAAACTTAGTTTAGAGTCCTAGAAACCGCATTGTTAAATGTTTCATAAGTTTGTCAAACTAGTACAAAGCTCATTGAGACAATTATAAGCACTCATGTTGCATGAAACTTGGATTAGAGTCCTAGAAACGCGTTGTTAGATATTTCATAAGTTTTTCAAACTAGTACAAAGCTCATTGAGACACTTATAAGCAGTCATGTTGTATGAAACTTGGTTTAGAGTCCTAGAACCCGCGTTGTTAGATGTTTCATATATTCGTCAAACTAGTCAAAAGCTCATTGAAACACTTATAAGCACTCATGTTGCATGAAACATAGTTTAGAGTCCTAGAAACCGCGTTGTTAGATGTTTCATAAGTTCGTAAAACTAGTACAAAGCTCATTGAGACACTTATAAGCAATCATGTTGCATGAAACTTGGTTTAGAGTCCTAGAAACGCGTTGTTAGATATTTCATAAGTTCGTAAAACTAGTACAAAGCTCATTGAGACACTTATAAGCCCTCATGTTGAATGAAACTTGGTTTAGAGTCCTAGAAACGCATTGTTAGATGTTTCATAAGTTCGTAAAACTAGTACAAAGCTCATTGAGACACTTATAAGCACTCATGTTGAATGAAACTTGGTTTAGAGTCCTAGAAACGCGTTGTTAGATGTTTCATAAGTTCGTCAAACTAGTACAAAGCTCATTGAGACACTTATAAGCACTCATGTTGCATGAAACTTCGTTTGGAGTCTTAGAAACCGCGTTGTTAGATGTTTCATAAGTTTGTCAAACTAGTACAAAGCTCATTGAGACACATATAAGCACTCATGTTGCATGAAACTTGGTTTAGAGTCCTAGAAACGTGTTGTTAGTCGTTTCATAAGTTTGTAGAACTAGTACAAAGCTCATTGAGCCACTTATAAGCACTTATGTTGAAAGAAACTTGGTTTAGAGTCCTAGAAACGCGTTGTTAGTTGTTTCATAAATTCTTCAAACTAGTAAAAAGCTCATTGAGACACTTATAAGCACTCATGTTGCATGAAACTTCGTTTGGAGTCTTAGAAACCGCGTTGTTAGATGTTTTATAAGTTTGTCAAATTAGTACAAAACTCATTGAGACACATATAAGCACTCATGTTGCATGAAACTTGGTTTAGAGTCCTAGAAACACGTTGTTAGATGTTTCATAAGTTCGTCAAACTTGTACAAAGCTCATTGAGACACTTATAAGCCCTCATGTTGTATCAAACTTGGTTTAGAGTCCTAGAACCCGCGTTGTTAGATGTTTCATATGTTCGTCAAACTAGTCAAAAGCTCATTGAGACACTTATAAGCACTCATGTTGCATGAAACTTAGTTTAAAGTCCTAGAAACCGCGTTGTTAGATGTTTCATAAGTTCGTCAAACTAGTACAAAGCTCATTGAGACACTTATAAGCACTCATGTTGCATGAAACTTGGTTTAGAGTCCTAGAAACGCGTTGTTAGATGTTTCATAAGTTCGTCAAACTTGTACAAAGCTCATTGAGACACTTATAAGCACTCATGTTGCATGAAACTTCGTTTAGAGTCTTAGAAACCGCGTTGTTAGATGTTTCATAATTTCGTCAAACTAGTACAACGCTCATTGAGACACATATAAGCAATCATGTTGCATGAAACTTGGTTTAGAGTCCTAGAAACGCGTTGTTAGATGTTTCATAAGTTCGTCAAACTTGTACAAAGCTCATTGAGACACTTATAAGCACTCATGTTGTATGAAACTTGGTTTAGAGTCCTAGAACCCGCGTTGTTAGATGTTTCATATATTCGTCAAACTAGTCAAAAGCTCATTGAAACACTTATAAGCACTCATGTTGCATGAAACATAGTTTAGAGTCCTAGAAACCGCGTTGTTAGATGTTTCATAAGTTCGTAAAACTAGTACAAAGCTCATTGAGACACTTATAAGCACTCATGTTGAATGAAACTTGGTTTAGAGTCCTAGAAACGCGTTGTTAGATGTTTCATAAGTTCGTCAAACTAGTACAAAGCTCATTGAGACACTTATAAGCACTCATGTTGCATGAAACTTCGTTTGGAGTCTTAGAAACCGCGTTGTTAGATGTTTCATAAGTTTGTCAAACTAGTACAAAGCTCATTGAGACACATATAAGCACTCATGTTGCATGAAACTTGGTTTAGAGTCCTAGAAACGTGTTGTTAGATGTTTCATAAGTTTGTCAGAACTAGTACAAAGCTCATTGAGCCACTTATAAGCACTTATGTTGAAAGAAACTTGGTTTAGAGTCCTAGAAACCGCGTTGTTAGATGTTTCATAAGTTCTGTCAAACTAGTAAAAAGCTCATTGAGACACTTATAAGCACTCATGTTGCATGAAACTTCGTTTGGAGTCTTAGAAACCGCGTTGTTAGATGTTTCATAAGTTTGTCAAATTAGTACAAAACTCATTGAGACACATATAAGCACTCATGTTGCATGAAACTTGGTTTAGAGTCCTAGAAACACGTTGTTAGATGTTTCATAAGTTCGTCAAACTTGTACAAAGCTCATTGAGACACTTATAAGCACTCATGTTGTATCAAACTTAGTTTAGAGTCCTAGAACCCGCGTTGTTATATGTTTCATATGTTCGTCAAACTAGTCAAAAGATCATTGAGACACTTATAAGCACTCATGTTGCATGAAACTTAGTTTAGAGTCCTAGAAACCGCGTTGTTAGATGTTTCATAAGTTCGTCAACCTAGTACAAAGCTCATTGAGACACTTATAAGTACTCATGTTGCATGAAACTTGGTTTAGAGTCCTAGAAACGCGTTGTTAGATGTTTCATAAGTTCGTAAAACTTGTCAAAGCTCATTGAGACACTTATAAGCACTGATGTGGAATGAAACTTGGTTTAGAGTCCTAGAACCCTCCTGTTAGATGTTTCATATGTTCGTCAAACTAGTCAAAAGCTCATTGAGACACTTATAAGCACTCATGTTGCATGAAACTTAGTTTAGAGTCCTAGAAACCGCGTTGTTAGATGTTTCATAAGTTCGTCAAACTAGTACAAAGCTCATTGAGACACTTATAAGCACTCATGTTGCATGAAACTTGGTTTAGAGTCCTAGAAACACGTTGTTAGATGTTTCATAAGTTCGTCAAACTTATACAAAGCTCGTTGAGACAATTATAAGCACTCATGTTGCATGAAACTTGGTTTAGAGTACTAGAAACGCGTTGTTAGATGTTTCATAACTTCGTCAAACAAGTACAAAGCTCATTGAGACACTTATAAGCACTCATGTTGCATGAAACTTGGTTTAGAGTCCTAGAAAGGCGTTGTTCGATGTTTCATAAGTTCGTAAAACTTGTACAAAGCTCATTGAGACACTTATAAGCACTCATGTTGCATGAAACTTGGTTTAGAGTCCTAGATACGCGTTGTTCGATGTTTCATAAGTTCGTCAAACTAGTACAAAGCTCATTGAGACACTTATAAGCACTCATGTTGCATGAAAATTTTTTTAGAGTCCTAGAAATTGCGTTGTTAGATATTTCATAAGTTCGTCAAACTAGTACAAAGCTCATTGAGACACTTATAAGCACTTATGTTGCATGAAACTTCGTTTGGAGTCTTAGAAACCGCATTGTTAGATGTTTCATAAGTTTGTCAAACTAGTACAAAGCTCATTGAGACAAATATAAGCACTCATGTTGCATGAAACTTGGTTTAGAGTCCTAGAAACGCGTTGTTAGATCGTTTCATAAGTTTGTCAGAACTAGTACAAAGCTCATTGAGACACTTATAAGCACTCATGTTGAATGAAACTTGGTTTAGAGTCCTAGAAACGCGTTGTTAGATGTTTCATAGGTTCTGTCAAACTAGTAAAAAGCTCATTGAGACACTTATAAGCACTCATGTTGCATGAAACTTCGTTTGGAGTCTTAGAAACCGCGTTGTTAGATGTTTCATAAGTTTGTCAAATTAGTACAATTCTCATTGAGACACATATAAGCACTCATGTTGCATGAAACTTGGTTTAGAGTCCTAGAAACGCGTTGTTAGATGTTTCATAAGTTCGTCAAACTTGTAGAAAGCTCATTGAGACACTTATAAGCACTCATGTTGTATCAAACTTTGTTTAGAGTCCTAGAACCGCGTTGTTAGATGTTTCATATGTTCGTCAAACTAGTCAAAAGCTCATTGAGACACTTATAAGCACTCATGTTGCATGAAACTTAGTTTAGAGTCCTAGAAACCGCATTGTTAGATGTTTCATAAGTTTGTCAAACTAGTACAAAGCTTATTGAGACACTTATAAGCCCTCATGTTGCATGAAACTTGGTTTAGAGTCCTAGAACCAGGCGTTGTTCGATGTTTCATAAGTTCGTAAAACTTGTACAAAGATCATTGAGACACTTATAAGCACTCATGTTGCATGAAACTTGGTTTAGAGTCCTAGAAACGCATTGTTCGATGTTTCATAAGTTCGTCAAACTAGTACAAAGCTCATTGAGACACTTATAAGCACTCATGTTGCATTAAACTTGGTTTAGAGTCTTAGAAACGCGTTGTTAGATGTTTCATAAGTTCGTCAAACTTGTACAAAGCTCATTGAGAAACTTATAAGCACTCATGTTGCATGAAACTTCATTTAGAGTCCTAGAAACGCGTTGTTAGATGTTTCATAAGTTCGTAAAACTAGTAAAAAGCTCATTGAGACACTTATAAGCACTCATGTTGCATGAAACTTCGTTTAGAGTCCTAGAAACGCGTTGTTAGATGTTTCATAAGTTCGTCAAACTTGTAGAAAGCTCATTGAGACACTTATAAGCACTCATGTTGTATCAAACTTGGTTTAGAGTCCTAGAACCCGCGTTGTTAGATGTTTCATATGTTCGTCAACCTAGTCAAAAGCTCATTGAGACACTTATAAGCACTCATGTTGTATCAAACTTAGTTTAGAGTCCTAGAAACCGCGTTGTTAGATGTTTCATAAGTTCGTCAAACTAGTACAAAGCTCATTGAGACACTTATAAGCCACTCATGTTGCATGAAACTTGGTTTATAGTCCTAGAAAGGCGTTGTTCGATGTTTCATAAGTTCGTAAAACTTGTACAAAGCTCATTGAGACACTTATAAGCACTCGTGTTGCATGAAACTTGGTTTAGAGTCCTAGAAACGCGTTGTTCGTTGTTTCATAAGTTCGTAAAACTTGTACAAAGCTCATTGAGACACTTATAATCACATCGATGTGGAATGAAACTTGGTTTACAGTCCTAGAACCCGCGTTGTTAGATGTTTCATATGTTCGTCAAACTAGTACAAAAGCTCATTGAGACACTTATAAGCACTCATGTTGCATGAAACTTAGTTTAGAGTCCTAGAAACCGCGTTGTTAGATGTTTCATAAGTTCGTCAAACTAGTACAAAGCTCATTGAGACAAATATAAGCACTCATGTTGCATGAAACTTGGTTTAGAGTCCTAGAAACGCGTTGTTAGATGTTTCATAAGTTTGTCAAACTAGTACAAAGCTCATTGAGCCACTTATAAGCACTCATGTTGAATGAAACTTGGTTTAGAGTCCTAGAAACGCGTTGTTAGATGTTTCATAGGTTCTTCAAACTAGTAAAAAGCTCATTGAGACACTTATAAGCACTCATGTTGCATGAAACTTCGTTTGGAGTCTTAGAAACCGCGTTGTTAGATGTTTCATAAGTTTGTCAAATTAGTACAATTCTCATTGAGACACATATAAGCACTCATGTTGCATGAAACTTGGTTTAGAGTCCTAGAAACGCGTTGTTAGATGTTTCATAAGTTCGTCAAACTTGTAGAAAGCTCATTGAGACACTTATAAGCACTCATGTTGTATCAAACTTTGTTTAGAGTCCTAGAAACCGCGTTGTTAGATGTTTCATATGTTCGTCAAACTAGTCAAAAGCTCATTGAGAAACTTATAAGCACTCATGTTGCATGAAACTTAGTTTAGAGTCCTAGAAACCGCATTGTTAGATGTTTCATAAGTTTGTCAAACTAGTACAAAGCTCATTGAGACACTTATAAGCCCTCATGTTGCATGAAACTTGGTTTAGAGTCCTAGAACCAGGCGTTGTTCGATGTTTCATAAGTTCGTAAAACTTGTACAATGATCATTGAGACACTTATAAGCACTCATGTTGCATGAAACTTGGTTTAGAGTCCTAGAAACGCGTTGTTCGATGTTTCATAAGTTCGTCAAACTAGTACAAAGTTCATTGAGACACTTATAAGCACTCATGTTGCATTAAACTTGGTTTAGAGTCTTAGAAACGCGTTGTTAGATGTTTCATAAGTTCGTCAAACTTGTACAAAGCTCATTGAGACACTTATAAGCACTCATGTTGCATGAAATTTCATTTAGAGTCCTAGAAACGCGTTGTTAGATGTTTCATAAGTTCGTAAAACTAGTAAAAAGCTCATTGAGACACTTATAAGCACTCATGTTGCATGAAACTTAGTTTAGAGTCCTAGAAACGCGTTGTTAGATGTTTCATAAGTTCGTCAAACTTGTAGAAAGCTCATTGAGACACTTATAAGCAGTCATGTTGTATCAAACTTGGTTTAGAGTCCTAGAACCCGCGTTGTTAGATGTTTCATATGTTCGTCAACCTAGTCAAAAGCTCATTGAGACACTTATAAGCACTCATGTTGCATGAAACTTAGTTTAGAGTCCTAGAAACCGCGTTGTTAGATGTTTCATAAGTTCGTCAAACTAGTACAAAGCTCATTGAGACACTTATAAGCCATCATGTTGCATGAAACTTGGTTTAGAGTCCTAGAAAGGCGTTGTTCGATGTTTCATAAGTTCGTAAAACTTGTACAAAGCTCATTGAGACACTTATAAGCACTCGTGTTGCATGAAACTTGGTTTAGAGTCCTAGAAACGCGTTGTTCGATGTTTCATAAGTTCGTAAAACTTGTACAAAGCTCATTGAGACACTTATAATCACATCGATGTGGAATGAAACTTGGTTTACAGTCCTAGAACCCGCGTTGTTAGATGTTTCATATGTTCGTCAAACTAGTCAAAAGCTCATTGAGACACTTATAAGCACACATGTTGCATGAAACTTAGTTTAGAGTCCTAGAAACCGCGTTGTTAGATGTTTCATAAGTTCGTCAAACTAGTACAAAGCTCATTGAGACACTTATAATCACTCATGTTGCATGAAACTTGGTTTAGAGTCCTAGAAACGCGTTGTTAGATGTTTCATAAGTTCGTCAAACTTATACAAAGCTCGTTGAAACAATTATAAGCACTCATGTTGCATGAAACTTGGTTTAGAGTACTAGAAACGCGTTGTTAGATGTTTCATAAGTTCGTCAAACAAGTACAAAGCTCATTGAGACACTTATAAGCACTCATGTTGCATGAAGCTTGGTTTAGAGTCCTAGAAAGGCGTTGTTCGATGTTTCATAAGTTTTTAAAACTTGTACAAAGCTCATTGAGACACTTATAAGCACTCATGTTGCATGAAACTTGATTTAGAGTCCTAGATACGCGTTGTTCGATGTTTCATAAGTTCGTCAAACTAGTACAAAGCTCATTGAGACACTTATAAGCACTCAGGTTGCATGAAACTTTGTTTAGAGTCCTAGAAACTGCGTTGTTAGATGTTTCATAAGTTCGTCAAACTAGTACAAAGCTCATTGAGACACTTATAAGCACTCGTGTTGCATGAAACTTCGTTTGGAGTCTTAGAAACGCGTTGTTCGATGTTTCATAAGTTCGTCAAACTAGTACAAAGCTCATTGAGACACTTATAAGCACTCATGTTGCATGAAACTTGGTTTAGAGTCCTAGAAACGCGTTGTTAGATGTTTCATAAGTTCGTCAAACTTGTACAAAGCTCATTGAGACACTTATAAGCACTCATGTTGCATGAAACTTCGTTAAGAGTCCTAGAAACGCGTTGTTAGATGTTTCATAAGTTCGTCAAACTAGTACAAAGCTCATTGAGACACTTATAAGCACTCATGTTGCATGAAACTTTGTTTAGAGTCCTAGAAACGCGTTGTTAGATGTTTCATAAGTTCGTCAAACTTGTAGAAAGCTCATTGAGACACTTATAAGCACTCATGTTGCATCAAACTTGGTTTAGAGTCCTAGAAACGCGTTGTTAGATGTTTCATAAGTTCGTCAAACTAGTACAAAGCTCATTGAGACACTTATAAACACTCATGTTGCATTAAACTTGGTTTAGAGTCCTAGAAACGCGTTGTTAGATGTTTCATAAGTTCGTCAAACTTGTACAAAGCTCATTGAGACACTTATAAGCACTCATGTTGCATGAAACTTGGTTTAGAGTCCTAGAAACGCGTTGTTAGATGTTTCATAAGTTCGTCAAACTAGTACAAAGCTCATTGAGACACTTATAAGCACTCATGTTGCATGAAACTTCGTTTAGAGTCCTAGAAACGCGTTGTTAGATGTTTCATAAGTTCGTCAAACTTGTAGAAAGCTCATTGAGACACTTATAAGCACTCATGTTGCATGAAACTTCGTTTAGAGTCCTAGAACCCGCGTTGTTAGATGTTTCATAAGTTCGTCAAACTAGTCAAAAGCTCATTGAGACACTTATAAGCACTCATGTTGCATGAAACTTAGTTTAGAGTCCTAGAAACCGCGTTGTTAGATGTTTCATAAGTTCGTCAAACTAGTACAAAGCTCATTGAGACACTTATAAGCACTCATGTTGCATGAAACTTGGTTTAGAGTCCTAGAAAGGCGTTGTTAGATGTTTCATAAGTTCGTCAAACTAGTACAAAGCTCATTGAGACACTTATAAGCACTCATGTTGCATGAAACTTGGTTTAGAGTCCTAGAAACGCGTTGTTCGATGTTTCATAAGTTCGTCAAACTAGTACAAAGCTCATTGAGACACTTATAAGCACTCATGTTGCATGAAACTTGGTTTAGAGTCCTAGAAACGCGTTGTTCGATGTTTCATAAGTTCGTCAAACTTGTACAAAGCTCATTGAGACACTTATAAGCACTCATGTTGCATGAAACTTGGTTTAGAGTCCTAGAAACGCGTTGTTAGATGTTTCATAAGTTCGTCAAACTAGTACAAAGCTCATTGAGACACATATAAGCACTCATGTTACATGAAACTTCGTTTAGAGTCCTAGAAACCGCGTTGTTAGATGTTTCATAAGTTTGTCAAACTAGTACAAAGCTCATTGAGACACTTATAAGCATTCATGTTGCATGAAACTTGGTTTAGAGTCCTAGAAACGCGTTGTTAGATGTTTCATAAGTTCGTCAAACTAGTACAAAGCTCATTGAGACACTTATAAGCACTCATGTTGCATGAAACTTGGTTTAGAGTCTTAGAAACGCGTTGTTAGATGTTTCATAAGTTCGTCAAACTAGTACAAAGCTCATTGAGACACTTATAAGCAATCATGTTGCATGAAACTTGGTTTAGAGTCCTAGAAACGCGTTGTTAGATGTTTCATAAGTTCGTAAAACTAGTACAAAGCTCATTGAGACACTTATAAGCACTCATGTTGTATGAAACTTGGTTTAGAGTCCTAGAAACGCATTGTTAAATGTTTCATAAGTTCGTAAAACTAGTACAAAGCTCATTGAGACACTTATAAGCAATCATGTTGCATGAAACTTGGTTTAGAGTCCTAGAAACGCGTTGTTAGATGTTTCATAAGTTCGTCAAACTTGTACAAAGCTCATTGAGACACTTATAATCACTCATGTTGTATGAAACTTGGTTTAGAGTCCTAGAACCCGCGTTGTTAGATGTTTCATAAGTTCGTCAAACTAGTACAAAGCTCATTGAGACACTTATAATCACTCATGTTGCATGAAACTTGGTTTAAAGTCCTAGAAACCGCGTTGTTAGATGTTTCATAAGTTCGTCAAACTAGTACAAAGCTCATTGAGACACTTATAATCACTCATGTTGCATGAAACTTGGTTTAGAGTCCTAGAAACGCGTTGTTAGATGTTTCATAAATTCGTCAAACTAGTACAAAGCTCATTGAGACACTTATAAGCACTCATGTTGCATGAAACTTCGTTTAGAGTCCTAGAAACCGCGTTGTTAGATGTTTCATAATTTCGTCAAACTAGTACAAAGCTCATTGAGACACTTATAAGCACTCATGTTGCATGAAACTTTGTTTAGAGTCCTAGAAACGCGTTGTTAGATGTTTCATAAGTTCGTCAAACTAGTACAAAGCTCATTGAGACACTTATAAGCACTCATGTTGCATGAAACTTGGTTTAGAGTCCTAGAAACGCGTTGTTAGATGTTTCATAAGTTCGTAAAACTAGTACAAAGCTCATTGAGACACTTATAAGCACTCATGTTGAATGAAACTTGGTTTAGAGTCCTAGAAACGCGTTGTTAGATGTTTCATAAGTTCGTAAAACTAGTACAAAGCTCATTGAGACACTTATAAGCACTCATGTTGAATGAAACTTGGTTTAGAGTCCTAGAAACGCGTTGTTAGATGTTTCATAAGTTCGTCAAACTAGTACAAAGCTCATTGAGACACTTATAAGCACTCATGTTGCATGAAACTTGGTTTAGAGTCCTAGAAACCGCGTTGTTAGATGTTTCATAAGTTTGTCAAATTAGTACAAAACTCATTGAGACACATATAAGCACTCATGTTGCATGAAACTTGGTTTAGAGTTCCAAAAATTTGCGTTGTTAGATGTTTCATAAGTTCGACAAACTTGTACAAAGCTCATTGACACACTTATAAGCACTCATGTTGTATCAAACTTGGTTTAGAGTCCTAGAACCCGCATTGTTAGATGTTTCATAAGTTCGTCAAACTAGTACAAAAGCTCATTGAGACACTTATAAGCACTCATGTTGCATCAAACTTGGTTTAGAGTCTTAGAAACCGCGTTGTTAGATGTTTCATAAGTTCGTCAAACTAGTACAAAGCTCATTGAGACACTTATAAGCACTCATGTTGCATGAAACTTGGTTTAGAGTCCTAGAAACGCGTTGTTAGATGTTTCATAAGTTCGTCAAACTAGTTAAAGCTCATTGAGACACTTATAAGCACTCATGTTGCATGAAACTTTGTTTAGAGTCCTAGAACCCGCGTTGTTAGATGTTTCATATGTTCGTCAAACTAGTCAAAAGGTCATTGAGACACTTATAAGAACTCATGTTGCATGAAACTTAGTTTAGAGTCCTAGAAACCGCGTTGTTAGATGTTTCATAAGTTCGTCAAACTAGTACAAAGCTCATTGAGACACTTATAAGCACTCATGTTGCATGAAACTTGGTTTAGAGTCCTAGAAACCCGCGTTGTTAGATGTTTCATAAGTTCGTCAAACTAGTAGAAAGCTCATTGAGACACTTATAAGCACTCATGTTGCATCAAACTTGGTTTAGAGTCCTAGAACCCGCGTTGTTAGATGTTTCATAAGTTCGTCAAACTAGTACAAAAGCTCATTGAGACACTTATAAGCACTCATGTTGCATCAAACTTGGTTTAGAGTCCTAGAAACCGCGTTGTTAGATGTTTCATAAGTTCGTCAAACTAGTACAAAGCTCATTGAGACACTTATAAGCACTCATGTTGCATGAAACTTGGTTTAGAGTCCTAGAAACGCGTTGTTAGATGTTTCATAAGTTCGTCAAACTAGTCAAAGCTCATTGAGACACTTATAAGCACTCGATGTTGCATGAAACTTCGTTTAGAGTCCTAGAACCCGCGTTGTTAGATGTTTCATAAGTTCGTCAAACTAGTCAAAAGCTCATTGAGACACTTATAAGCACTCATGTTGCATGAAACTTAGTTTAGAGTCCTAGAAACCGCGTTGTTAGATGTTTCATAAGTTCGTCAAACTAGTACAAAGCTCATTGAGACACTTATAAGCACTCATGTTGCATTAAACTTGGTTTAGAGTCCTAGAAACGCGTTGTTAGACGTTTCATAAGTTCGTCAAACTTATACAAAGCTCGTTGAGACAATTATAAGCACTCATGTTGCATGAAACTTGGTTTAGAATACTAGAAACGCGATTTTAGATGTTTCATAAGTTCGTCAAACAAGTACAAAGCTCGTTGAGACACTTATAAGCACTCATGTTGCATGAAACTTGGTTTAGAGTCCTAGAAAGGCGTTGTTCGATGTTTCATAAGTTCGTAAAACTTGTACAAAGCTCATTGAGACACTTATAAGCACTCATGTTGCATGAAACTTGGTTTAGAGTCCTAGATACGCGTTGTTCAATGTTTCATAAGTTCGTCAAACTAGTACAAAGCTCATTGAGACACTTATAAGCACTCATGTTGCATGAAACTTGGTTAGAGTCCTAGAAACGCGTTGTTAGATGTTTCATAAGTTCGTTAAACTAGTACAAAGCTCATTGAGACACTTATAAGCACTCATGTTGCATGAAACTTCGTTTGAAGTCCTAGAAACCGCGTTGTTAGATGTTTCATAAGTTTGTCAAACTAGTACAAAGCTCATTGAGACACTTATAAGCACTCATGTTGCATGAAACTTGGTTTAGAGTCCTAGAAACCGCGTTGTTAGATGTTTCATAAGTTTGTAAACTAGTACAAAGCTCATTGAGACACTTATAAGCACTCATGTTGAATGAAACTTGGTTTAGAGTCCTAGAAACGCGTTGTTAGATGTTTCATAAGTTCTGTCAAACTAGTACAAAGCTCATTGAGACACATATAAGCACTCATGTTGCATGAAACTTGGTTTAGAGTCTTAGAAACCGCGTTGTTAGATGTTTCATAAGTTTGTCAAACTAGTACAAAGCTCATTGAGACACATATAAGCACTCATGTTGCATGAAAATTGGTTTAGAGTCCTAGAAACGCGTTGTTAGATGTTTCATAAGTTCGTCAAACTTGTAGAAAGCTCATTGAGACACTTATAAGCACTCATGTTGAATCAATCTTGGTTTAGAGTCCTAGAACCCGCGTTGTTAGATGTTTTATATGTTCGTCAAACTAGTCAAAAGCTCATTGAGACACTTATAAGCACTCATGTTGCATGAAACTTAGTTTAGATTCCTAGAAACCGCGTTGTTAGATGTTTCATAGGTTCGTCAAACTAGTACAAAGCTCATTGAGACACTTATAAGCCCTCATGTTGCATGAAACTTGCTTTAGAATCCTAGAAACCGCGTTGTTAGATGTTTCATAAGTTCGTAAAACTAGTACAAAGCTCATTGAGACACTTATAAGCACTCATGTTGCATGAAACTTGGTTTAGAGTCCTAGAAACGCGTTGTTCGATGTTTCATAAGTTCGTCAAACTAGTACAAAGCTCATTGAGACACTTATAAGCACTCATGTTGCATGAAACTTTGTTTAGAATCCTAGAAACGCGTTGTTAGATGTTTCATAAGTTCGTCAAACTAGTACAAAGCTCATTGAGACACTTATAAGCACTCATGTTGCATGAAACTTCGTTTAGAGTCTTAGAAACCGCGTTGTTAGATGTTTCATAAGTTTGTCAAACTAGTACAAAGCTCATTGAGACACTTATAAGCACTCATGTTGCATGAAACTTGGTTTAGAGTCCTAGAAACGCGTTGTTAGATGTTTCATAAGTTTGTCAAACTAGTACAAAGCTCATTGAGACACTTATAAGCACTCATGTTGAATGAAACTTGGTTTAGAGTCCTAGAAACGCGTTGTTAGATGTTTCATAAGTTTGTCAAACTAGTACAAAGCTCATTGAGACACTTATAAGCACTCATGTTGCATGAAACTTGGTTTAGAGTCCTAGAAACCGCGTTGTTAGATGTTTCATAAGTTTGTCAAACTAGTACAAAACTCATTGAGACACTTATAAGCACTCATGTTGCATGAAACTTGGTTTAGAGTCCTAGAAAACGCGTTGTTAGATGTTTCATAAGTTCGTCAAACTTAGTACAAAGCTCATTGAGACACTTATAAGCACTCATGTTGCATGAAACTTGGTTTAGAGTCCTAGAAACCGCGTTGTTAGATGTTTCATAAGTTCGTCAAACTTGTACAAAGCTCATTGAGACACTTATAAGCACTCATGTTGCATGAAACTTAGTTTAGAGTCCTAGAAACCGCGTTGTTAGATGTTTCATAAGTTCGTCAAACTAGTACAAAGCTCATTGAGACACTTATAAGTACTCATGTTGCATGAAACTTGGTTTAGAGTCCTAGAAACGCGTTGTTAGATGTTTCATAAGTTCGTAAAACTTGTCAAAGCTCATTGAGACACTTATAAGCACTGATGTGGAATGAAACTTGGTTTAGATTCCTAGATCCCGCGTTGTTAGATGTTTCATATGTTCGTCAAACAACTACAAAGCTCATTGAGACACTTATAAGCACTCATGTTGCATGAAACTTGGTTTAGAGTCCTAGAAAGGCGTTGTTCGATGTTTCATAAGTTCGTAAAACTTGTACAAAGCTCATTGAGACACTTATAAGCACTCATGTTGCATGAAACTTGGTTTAGAGTCCTAGATACGCGTTGTTCGATGTTTCATAAGTTCGTCAAACTAGTACAAAGCTCATTGAGACACTTATAAGCACTCATGTTGCATGAAACTTGGTTTAGAGTCCTAGAAACGCGTTGTTAGATGTTTCATAAGTTCTTCAAACTAGTAAAAAGCTCATTGAGACACTTATAAGCACTCATGTTGCATGAAACTTCGTTTGGAGTCTTAGAAACCGCGTTGTTAGATGTTTCATAAGTTTGTCAAACTAGTACAAAGCTCATTGAAACAAATATAAGCACTCATGTTGGATGAAACTTGGTTTAGAGTCCTAGAAACGCGTTGTTAGTCGTTTCATAAGTTTGTAGAACTAGTACAAAGCTCATTGAGCCACTTATAAGCACTCATGTTAATTGAAACTTGGTTTAGAGTCCTAGAAAGGCGTTGTTAGATGTTTCATAAGTTCTTCAAACTAGTAAAAAGCTCATTGAGACACTTATAAGCACTCATGTTGAATGAAACTTCGTTTGGAGTCTTAGAAACCGCGTTGTTAGATGTTTCATAAGTTTGTCAAACTAGTACAAAGCTCATTGAGACAAATATAAGCACTCATGTTGGATGAAACTTGGTTTAGAGTCCTAGAAACGCGTTGTTAGTCATTTCATAAGTTTGTAGAACTAGTACAAAGCTCATTGAGCCACTTATAAGCACTCATGTTGAATGAAACTTGGTTTAGAATCCTAGAAACGCGTTGTTAGATGTTTCATAAGTTCTTCAAACTAGTAAAAAGCTCATTGAGACACTTATAAGCACTCATGTTGCATGAAACTTCGTTTGGAGTCTTAGAAACCGCGTTGTTAGATGTTTCATAAGTTTGTCAAATTAGTACAAAACTCATTGAGACACATATAAGCACTCATGTTGCATGAAACTTGGTTTAGAGTCCTAAAAACGCGTTGTTAGATGTTTCATAACTTCGTCAAACTTGTACAAAGCTCATTGAGACACTTATAAGCACTCATGTTGTATCAAACTTGGTTTAGAGTCCTAGAACCCGCGTTGTTAGATGTTTCATATGTTTGTCAAACTAGTCAAAAGCTCATTGAGACACTTATAAGCACTCATGTTGCATGAAACTTAGTTTAGAGTCCTAGAAACCGCGTTGTTAGATGTTTCATAAGTTCTTCAAACTAGTACAAAGCTCATTGAGACACTTATAAGTACTCATGTTGCATGAAACTTGGTTTAGAGTCCTAGAAACGCGTTGTTAGATGTTTCATAAGTTCGTAAAACTTGTCAAAGCTCATTGAGACACTTATAAGCACTGATGTGGAATGAAACTTGGTTTAGATTCCTAGATCCCGCGTTGTTAGATGTTTCATATGTTCGTCAAACTAGTCAAAAGCTCATTGAGACACTTATAAGCACTCATGTTGCATGAAACTTAGTTTAGAGTCCTAGAAACCGCGTTGTTAGATGTTTCATAAGTTCGTCAAACTAGTACAAAGCTCATTGAGACACTTATAAGCACTCATGTTGCATGAAACTTGGTTTAGAGTCCTAGAAACGCGTTGTTAGATGTTTCATAAGTTCGTCAAACTTAGTACAAAGCTCATTGAGACAATTACAAGCACTCATGTTGCATGAAACTTGGTTTAGAGTACTAGAAACGCGTTGTTAGATGTTTCATAAGTTCGTCAAACAAGTACAAAGCTCATTGAGACACTTATAAGCACTCATGTTGCATGAAACTTGGTTTAGAGTCCTAGAAAGGCGTTGTTCGATGTTTCATAAGTTCGTAAAACTTGTACAAAGCTCATTGAGACACTTATAAGCACTCATGTTGCATGAAACTTGGTTTAGAGTCCTAGAAACGCGTTGTTCGATGTTTCATAAGTTCGTCAAACTAGTACAAAGCTCATTGAGACACTTATAAGCACTCATGTTGCATGAAACTTTGTTTAGAGTCCTAGAAACTGCGTTGTTAGATGTTTCATAAGTTCGTCAAACTAGTACAAAGCTCATTGAGACACTTATAAGCACTCATGTTGCATGAAACTTCGTTTTAGAGTCCTAGAAACCGCGTTGTTAGATGTTTCATAAGTTTCTCAAATTAGTACAAAGCTCATTGAGACACATATAAGCACTCATGTTGCATGACACTTGGTTTAGAGTCCTAGAAACGCGTTGTTAGATGTTTCATAAGTTCGTCAAACTTGTAGAAAGCTCATTGAGACACTTATAAGCACTCATGTTGCATGAAACTTAGTTTAGAGTCCTAGAAACCGCGTTGTTAGATGTTTCATAAGTTCGTCAAACTAGTACAAAGCTCATTGAGACACTTATAAGCACTCATGTTGCATGAAACTTAGTTTAGAGTCCTAGAAATCGCGTTGTTAGATGTTTCATAAGTTCGTCAAACTAGTACAAAGCTCATTGAGACACTTATAAGCACTCATGTTGCATGAAACTTGGTTTAGAGTCCTAGAAACGCGTTGTTCGATGTTTCATAAGTTCGTAAAACTAGTACAAAGCTCATTGAGACACTTATAAGCACTCATGTTGCATGAAACTTGGTTTAGAGTCCTAGAAACGCGTTGTTCGATGTTTCATAAGTTCGTCAAACTAGTACAAAGCTCATTGAGACACTTATAAGCACTCATGTTGCATGAAACTTGGTTTAGAGTCCTAGAAACCACGTTGTTAGATGTTTCATAAGTTTGTCAAACTAGTACAAAGCTCATTGAGACACTTATAAGCACTCATGTTGCATGAAACTTGGTTTAGAGTCCTAGAAACGCGTTGTTAGATGTTTCATAAGTTTGTCAAACTAGTACAAAGCTCATTGAGACACTTATAAGCACTCATGTTGCATGAAACTTGGTTTAGAGTCCTAGAAACGCGTTGTTAGATGTTTCATAAGTTCTGTCAAACTAGTACAAAGCTCATTGAGACACTTATAAGCACTCATGTTGCATGAAACTTCGTTTTAGAGTCCTAGAAACCGCGTTGTTAGATGTTTCATAAGTTTGTCAAATTAGTACAAAGCTCATTGAGACACTTATAAGCACTCATGTTGCATGAAACTTGGTTTAGAGTCCTAGAAACGCGTTGTTAGATGTTTCATAAGTTCGTCAAACTTGTACAAAGCTCATTGAGACACTTATAAGCACTCATGTTGCATCAAACTTGGTTTAGAGTCCTAGAACCCGCGTTGTTAGATGTTTCATAAGTTCGTCAAACTAGTACAAAAAGCTCATTGAGACACTTATAAGCACTCATGTTGCATGAAACTTAGTTTAGAGTCCTAGAACCGCGTTGTTAGATGTTTCATAAGTTCGTCAAACTAGTCACAAAGCTCATTGAGACACTTATAAGCACTCATGTTGCATGAAACTTGGTTTAGAGTCCTAGAAACCGCGTTGTTAGATGTTTCATAAGTTCGTCAAACTAGTACAAAGCTCATTGAGACACTTATAAGCACTCATGTTGCATGAAACTTGGTTTAGAGTCCTAGAAACCGCGTTGTTAGATGTTTCATAAGTTCGTCAAACTAGTACAAAGCTCATTGAGACACTTATAAGCACTCATGTTGCATGAAACTTGGTTTAGAGTCCTAGAAACCGCGTTGTTAGATGTTTCATAAGTTCGTCAAACTAGTACAAAGCTCATTGAGACACTTATAAGCACTCATGTTGCATGAAACTTGGTTTAGAGTCCTAGAAACCCGCGTTGTTAGATGTTTCATAAGTTCGTCAAACTAGTACAAAGCTCATTGAGACACTTATAAGCACTCATGTTGCATGAAACTTGGTTTAGAGTCCTAGAAACGCGTTGTTAGATGTTTCATAAGTTCGTCAAACTAGTACAAAGCTCATTGAGACACTTATAAGCACTCATGTTGCATGAAACTTGGTTTAGAGTCCTAGAAACGCGTTGTTAGATGTTTCATAAGTTCGTTAAACTAGTACAAAGCTCATTGAGACACTTATATGTACTCATGTGGCATGAAACTTGGTTTAGAGTCCTAGAAACCGCGTTGTTAGATGTTTCATAAGTTTTTCAAACTAGTACAAAGCTCATTGAGACACTTATAAGCACTCATGTTGAATGAAACTTGGTTTAGAGTCCTAGAAACGCGTTGTTAGATGTTTCATAAGTTCGTCAAAATAGTACAAAGCTCATTGAGACACTTATAAGCAATCATGTAGCATGAAACTTGGTTTAGAGTCCTAGAACCCGCGTTGTTAGATGTTTCATAAGTTCGTCAAACTAGTACAAAAGCTCATTGAGACACTTATAAGCACTCATGTTGCATGAAACTTAGTTTAGAGTCCTAGAAACCGCGTTGTTAGATGTTTCATCAGTTCGTCAAACTAGTACAAAGCTCATTGAGACACTTATAAGCACTCATGTTGCATGAAACATGGTTTAGAGTCCTAGAAAGGCGTTGTTCGATGTTTCATAAGTTCGTCAAACTAGTACAAAGCTCATTGAGACACTTATAAGTACTCATGTTGCATGAAACTTGGTTTAGATTCCTAGAAACGCGTTGTTAGATGTTTCATAAGTTCGTAAAACTTGTCAAAGCTCATTGAGACACTTATAAGCACTCATGTTGCATGAAACTTGGTTTAGAGTCCTAGAAACCGCGTTGTTAGATGTTTCATAAGTTTGTCAAACTAGTACAAAGCTCATTGAGACACTTATAAGCACTCATGTTGCATGAAACTTGGTTTAGAGTCCTAGAAACGCGTTGTTAGATGTTTCATAAGTTTGTCAAACTAGTACAAAGCTCATAAAGACACTTATAAGCACTCATGTTGAATGAAACTTGGTTTAGAGTCCTAGAAACCGCGTTGTTAGATGTTTCATAAGTTCGTCAAACTAGTACAAAGCTCATTGAGACACTTATAAGCACTCATGTTGCATGAAACTTGGTTTAGAGTCCTAGAAACCGCGTTGTTAGATGTTTCATAAGTTCGTCAAACTAGTACAAAGCTCATTGAGACACTTATAAGCACTCATGTTGCATGAAACATGGTTTAGAGTCCTAGAAACCGCGTTGTTAGATGTTTCATAAGTTCGTCAAACTAGTACAAAGCTCATTGAGACACTTATAAGCACTCATGTTGCATGAAACATGGTTTAGAGTCCTAGAAACCGCGTTGTTAGATGTTTCATAAGTTCGTCAAACTAGTACAAAGCTCATTGAGACACTTATAAGCACTCATGTTGCATGAAACTTGGTTTAGAGTCCTAGAAACCGCGTTGTTAGATGTTTCATAAGTTCGTCAAACTAGTACAAAGCTCATTGAGACACTTATAAGCACTCATGTTGCATGAAACTTGGTTTAGAGTCCTAGAAACGCGTTGTTCGATGTTTCATAAGTTCGTCAAACTTGTACAAAGCTCATTGAGACACTTATAAGCACTCATGTTGCATGAAACTTGGTTTAGAGTCCTAGAAAACGCGTTGTTAGATGTTTCATAAGTTCGTCAAACTAGTACAAAGCTCATTGAGACACTTATAAGCACTCATGTTGCATGAAACTTTGTTTAGAGTCCTAGAAACCGCGTTGTTAGATGTTTCATAAGTTCGTCAAACTAGTACAAAGCTCATTGAGACACTTATAAGCACTCATGTTGCATGAAACTTGGTTTAGAGTCCTAGAAACCGCGTTGTTAGATGTTTCATAAGTTTGTCAAACTAGTACAAAGCTCATTGAGACACTTATAAGCACTCATGTTGCATGAAACTTGGTTTAGAGTCCTAGAAACGCGTTGTTAGATGTTTCATAAGTTCGTCAAACTAGTACAAAGCTCATTGAGACACTTATAAGCACTCATGTTGCATGAAACTTGGTTTAGAGTCCTAGAAACGCGTTGTTAGATGTTTCATAAGTTCGTCAAACTAGTACAAAGCTCATTGAGACACTTATAAGCACTCATGTTGCATGAAACTTGGTTTAGAGTCCTAGAAACCGCGTTGTTAGATGTTTCATAAGTTCGTCAAACTTGTACAAAGCTCATTGAGACACTTATAAGCACTCATGTTGCATGAAACTTGGTTTAGAGTCCTAGAAACCGCGTTGTTAGATGTTTCATAAGTTCGTCAAACTAGTACAAAGCTCATTGAGACACTTATAAGCACTCATGTTGCATGAAACTTGGTTTAGAGTCCTAGAAACGCGTTGTTAGATGTTTCATAAGTTCGTCAAACTAGTACAAAGCTCATTGAGACACTTATAAGCACTCATGTTGCATGAAACTTGGTTTAGAGTCCTAGAAACGCGTTGTTAGATGTTTCATAAGTTCGTCAAACTAGTACAAAGCTCATTGAGACACTTATAAGCACTCATGTTGCATGAAACTTCGTTTAGAGTCCTAGAAACCGCGTTGTTAGATGTTTCATAAGTTCGTCAAACTAGTACAAAGCTCATTGAGACACTTATAAGCACTCATGTTGCATGAAACTTGGTTTAGAGTCCTAGAAACCGCGTTGTTAGATGTTTCATAAGTTCGTCAAACTAGTAGAAAGCTCATTGAGACACTTATAAGCACTCATGTTGCATGAAACTTGGTTTAGAGTCCTAGAAACCGCGTTGTTAGATGTTTCATAAGTTCGTCAAACTAGTACAAAAGCTCATTGAGACACTTATAAGCACTCATGTTGCATGAAACTTAGTTTAGAGTCCTAGAAACCGCGTTGTTAGATGTTTCATAAGTTCGTCAAACTAGTACAAAGCTCATTGAGACACTTATAAGCACTCATGTTGCATGAAACTTGGTTTAGAGTCCTAGAAACGCGTTGTTCGATGTTTCATAAGTTCGTCAAACTTGTACAAAGCTCATTGAGACACTTATAAGCACTCATGTTGCATGAAACTTGGTTTAGAGTCCTAGAAACGCGTTGTTAGATGTTTCATAAGTTCGTCAAACTAGTACAAAGCTCATTGAGACACTTATAAGCACTCATGTTGCATGAAACTTTGTTTAGAGTCCTAGAAACCGCGTTGTTAGATGTTTCATAAGTTCGTCAAACTAGTACAAAGCTCATTGAGACACTTATAAGCACTCATGTTGCATGAAACTTGGTTTAGAGTCCTAGAAACGCGCGTTGTTAGATCGTTTCATAAGTTTGTAGAACTAGTACAAAGCTCATTGAGACACTTATAAGCACTCATGTTGAATGAAACTTCGTTTAGAGTCCTAGAAACGCGTTGTTAGATGTTTCATAAGTTCTTCAAACTAGTAAAAAGCTCATTGAGACACTTATAAGCACTCATGTTGCATGAAACTTGGTTTAGAGTCCTAGAAACCGCGTTGTTAGATGTTTCATAAGTTTGTCAAACTAGTACAAAGCTCATTGAGACACATATAAGCACTCATGTTGCATGAAACTTGGTTTAGAGTCCTAGAAACGCGTTGTTAGATGTTTCATAAGTTCGTCAAACTAGTACAAAGCTCATTGAGACACTTATAAGCACTCATGTTGCATGAAACTTGGTTTAGAGTCCTAGAAACCGCGTTGTTAGATGTTTCATAAGTTCGTCAAACTAGTACAAAGCTCATTGAGACACTTATAAGCACTCATGTTGCATGAAACTTGGTTTAGAGTCCTAGAAACGCGTTGTTAGATGTTTCATAAGTTCGTAAAACTTGTACAAAGCTCATTGAGACACTTATAAGCACTCATGTTGCATGAAACTTGGTTTAGAGTCCTAGAAACGCGTTGTTAGATGTTTCATAAGTTCGTCAAACTAGTACAAAGCTCATTGAGACACTTATAAGCACTCATGTTGCATGAAACTTGGTTTAGAGTCCTAGAAACCGCGTTGTTAGATGTTTCATAAGTTCGTAAAACTAGTACAAAGCTCATTGAGACACTTATAAGCACTCATGTTGCATGAAACTTGGTTTAGAGTCCTAGAAACGCGTTGTTAGATGTTTCATAAGTTCGTCAAACTAGTACAAAGCTCATTGAGACACTTATAAGCACTCATGTTGAATGAAACTTGGTTTAGAGTCCTAGAAACGCGTTGTTAGATGTTTCATAAGTTCGTCAAACTAGTACAAAGCTCATTGAGACACTTATAAGCACTCATGTTGCATGAAACTTGGTTTAGAGTCCTAGAAACCGCGTTGTTAGATGTTTCATAAGTTCGTCAAACTAGTACAAAGCTCATTGAGACACTTATAAGCACTCATGTTGCATGAAACTTGGTTTAGAGTCCTAGAAACGCGTTGTTAGATGTTTCATAAGTTCGTCAAACTTAGTACAAAGCTCATTGAGACACTTATAAGCACTCATGTTGCATGAAAATTGGTTTAGAGTCCTAGAAACCACGTTGTTAGATGTTTCATAAGTTCGTCAAACTTGTAAAACCTCATTGAGACACTTATAAGCACTCATGTTGCATGAAACTTTGTTTAGAGTCCTAGGATTCACGTTGTTAGATGTTTCATAAGTTCGTCAAACTTGTACAAAGCTCATTGAGACACTTATAAGCACTCATGTTGCATGAAACTTGGTTTAGAGTCCTAGAAACGCGTTGTTAGATGTTTCATAAGTTCGTCAAACTAGTACAAAGCTCATTGAGACACTTATAAGCACTCATGTTGCATGAAACTTTGTTTAGAGTCCTAGAAACCGCGTTGTTAGATGTTTCATAAGTTCGTCAAACTATTACAAAGCTCATTGAGACACTTATAAGCACTCATGTTGCATGAAACTTGGTTTAGAGTCCTAGAAACCGCGTTGTTAGATGTTTCATAAGTTCGTCAAACTAGTACAAAGCTCATTGAGACACTTATAAGCACTCATGTTGCATGAAACTTGGTTTAGAGTCCTAGAAACGCGTTGTTAGATGTTTCATAAGTTCGTCAAACTAGTAGTTCGTCAAAGCTCATTGAGACACTTATAAGCACTCATGTTGCATGAAACATGGTTTAGAGTCCTAGAAACGCGTTGTTAGATGTTTCATAAGTTCGTAAAACTTGTACAAAGCTCATTGAGACACTTATAAGCACTCATGTTGCATGAAACTTGGTTTAGAGTCCTAGAAACCGCGTTGTTAGATGTTTCATAAGTTCGTCAAACTAGTACAAAGCTCATTGAGACACTTATAAGCACTCATGTTGCATGAAACTTGGTTTAGAGTCCTAGAAACGCGTTGTTAGATGTTTCATAAGTTCGTCAAACTATGTACAAAGCTCATTGAGACACTTATAAGCACTCATGTTGCATGAAACTTCGTTTAGAGTCCTAGAAACCGCGTTGTTAGATGTTTCATAAGTTCGTCAAACTAGTACAAAGCTCATTGAGACAAATATAAGCACTCATGTTGCATGAAACTTGGTTTAGAGTCCTAGAAACGCGTTGTTAGATGTTTCATAAGTTCGTCAAACTAGTACAAAGCTCATTGAGACACTTATAAGCACTCATGTTGCATGAAACTTGGTTTAGAGTCCTAGAAACGCGTTGTTAGATGTTTCATAAGTTCTTCAAACTAGTAAAAAGCTCATTGAGACACTTATAAGCACTCATGTTGCATGAAACTTCGTTTAGAGTCTTAGAAACCGCGTTGTTAGATGTTTCATAAGTTTGTCAAACTAGTACAAAGCTCATTGAGACACTTATAAGCACTCATGTTGCATGAAACTTGGTTTAGAGTCCTAGAAACGCGTTGTTAGATGTTTCATAAGTTCGTCAAACTAGTACAAAGCTCATTGAGACACTTATAAGCACTCATGTTGCATGAAACTTGGTTTAGAGTCCTAGAACCCGCGTTGTTAGATGTTTCATAAGTTCGTCAAACTAGTACAAAAGCTCATTGAGACACTTATAAGCACTCATGTTGCATGAAACTTGGTTTAGAGTCCTAGAAACCGCGTTGTTAGATGTTTCATAAGTTCTTCAAACTAGTACAAAGCTCATTGAGACACTTATAAGCCCTCATGTTGCATGAAACTTGGTTTAGAGTCCTAGAAAGGCGTTGTTCGATGTTTCATAAGTTCGTAAAACTTGTACAAAGCTCATTGAGACACTTATAAGCACTCATGTTGCATGAAACTTGGTTTAGAGTCCTAGAAACGCGTTGTTAGATGTTTCATAACTTCGTCAAACTTGTACAAAGCTCATTGAGACACTTATAATCAGTCATGTTGTATGAAACTTGGTTTAGAGTCCTAGAACCCGCGTTGTTAGATGTTTCATATGTTCGTAAAACTAGTCAAAAGCTCATTGAGACACTTATAAGCACTCATGTTGCATGAAACTTAGTTTAGAGTCCTAGAAACCGCGTTGTTAGATGTTTCATAAGTTCGTCAAACTAGTACAAAGCTCATTGAGACACTTATAAGTACTCATGTTGCATGAAACTTGGTTTAGAGTCCTAGAAACGCGTTGTTAGATGTTTCATAACTTCGTCAAACTTGTACAAAGCTCATTGAGACACTTATAATCAGTCATGTTGTATGAAACTTGGTTTAGAGTCCTAGAACCCGCGTTGTTAGATGTTTCATATGTTCGTAAAACTAGTCAAAAGCTCATTGAGACACTTATAAGCACTCATGTTGCATGAAACTTAGTTTAGGGTCCTAGAAACGCGTTGTTAGATGTTTCATAAGTTCGTAAAACTTGTCAAAGCTCATTGAGACACTTATATGCACTGATGTGGAATGAAATTTGGTTTAGATTCCTAGAACCCGCGTTGTTAGATGTTTCATATGTTCGTCAAACTAGTCAAAAGCTCATTGAGACACTTATAAGCACTCATGTTGCATGAAACTTAGTTTAGAGTCCTAGAAACCGCGTTGTTAGATGTTTCATAAGTTCGTCAAACTAGTACAAAGCTCATTGAGACACTTATAAGCACTCATGTTGCATGAAACTTGGTTTAGAGTCCTAGAAACGCGTTGTTAGATGTTTCATAAGTTCGTCAAACTTATACAAAGCTCATTGAGACAATTATAAGCACTCATGTTGCATGAAACTTGGTTTAGAGTACTAGAAACGCTTTGTTAGATGTTTCATAAGTTCGTCAAACAAGTACAAAACTCATTGAGACACTTATAAGCACTCATGTTGCATGAAACTTGGTTTAGAGTCATAGAAAGGCGTTGTTCGTTGTTTCATAAGTTCGTAAGACTTGTACAAAGTTCATTGAGACACTTATAAGCACTCATGTTGCATGAAACTTGGTTTAGAGTCCTAGAAACGCATTGTTCGATGTTTCATAAGTTCGTCAAACTAGTACAAAGCTCATTGAGACACTTATAAGCACTCATGTTGCATGAAACTTTGTTTAGAGTCCTAGAAACCGCGTTGTTAGATGTTTCATAAGTTCGTCAAACTAGTACAAAGCTCATTGAGACACTTATAAGCACTCATGTTGCATGAAACTTGGTTTAGATTCCTAGAACCCGCGTTGTTAGATGTTTCATAAGTTCTTAAAACTAGTACAAAGCTCATTGAGACACTTATAAACACTCATGTTGCATGAAACTTGGTTTAGAGTCCTAGAAATGCGTTGTTAGATATTTCATAAGTTCGTCAAGCTAGTACAAAGCTCATTGAGACACTTATAAGCACTCATGTTGCATGAAACTTTTCTTAGAGTCCTAGAAACGCTTTGTTAGATGTTTCATAAGTTCGTAAAAATTGTACAAAGCTCATTGAGACGCTTATAAGCACTCATGTTGCATGAAACTTGGTTTAGAGTCCTAGAAACTGCGTTGTTAGATGTATCATAAGTTCGTCAAACCAGTACAATGCTCATTGAGACACTTATACGCACTCATGTTGCATGAAACTTGGTTTAGAGTCTTAGAAACCGCGTTGTTTGATGTTTCATAAGTTCGTCAAACCAGTACAATGATCATTGAGACACTTATAAGCACTCATGTTGCATGAAACTTCGTTTAGAGTTCTAGAAACCGTGTTGTTAGATGTTTCATAAGTTCGTCAAACTAGTACAAAGCTCATTGAGACACATATAAGCACTCATGTTGCATGAAACTTGGTTTAGAGTCCTAGAAACGCGTTGTTAGATGTTTCATAAGTTCGTCAAACTTGTACAAAGCTCATTGAGACACTTATAAGCACTCATGTTGCATGAAACTTCGTTTAGAGTCCTAGAAACGCGTTGTTAGATGTTTCATAAGTTCTTCAAACTAGTAAAAAGCTCATTGAGACACTTATAAGCACTCATGTTGCATGAAACTTCGTTTAGAGTCTTAGAAACCGCGTTGTTAGATGTTTCATAAGTTTGTCAAACTAGTACAAAGCTCATTGAGACACTTATAAGCATTCATGTTGCATGAAACTTGGTTTAGAGTCCAAAAAACGCGTTGTTAGATGTTTCATAAGTTCGTAAAACTAGTACAAAGCTCATTGAGACACTTATAAGCACACATGTTGAATGAAACTTGGTTTAGAGTCCTAGAAACGCGTTGTTAGATGTTTCATAAGTTCGTAAAACTTGTACAAAGCTCATTGAGACACTTATAAGCACTCATGTTGTATGAAACATGGTTTAGAGTCCTAGAACCCGCGTTGTTAGATGTTTCATATGTTCGTCAAACTAGTACAAAAGCTCATTGAGACACTTAAAAGCACTCATGTTGCATGAAACTTAGTTTAGAGTCCTAGAAACCGCGTTGTTAGATGTTTCATAAGTTCGTCAAACTAGTACAAAGCTCATTGAGACACTTATAAGTACTCATGTTGCATGAAACTTGGTTTAGGGTCCTAGAAACGCGTTGTTAGATGTTTCATAAGTTCGTAAAACTTGTCAAAGCTCATTGAGACACTTATAAGCACTCGATGTGGAATGAAATTTGGTTTAGATTCCTAGAACCCGCGTTGTTAGATGTTTCATATGTTCGTCAAACTAGTCAAAAGCTCATTGAGACACTTATAAGCACTCATGTTGCATGAAACTTAGTTTAGAGTCCTAGAAACCGCGTTGTTAGATGTTTCATAAGTTCGTCAAACTAGTACAAAGCTCATTGAGACACTTATAAGCACTCATGTTGCATGAAACTTGGTTTAGAGTCCTAGAAACGCGTTGTTAGATGTTTCATAAGTTCGTCAAACTTATACAAAGCTTGTTGAGACAATTATAAGCACTCATGTTGCATGAAACTTGGTTTAGAGTACTAGAAACGCTTTGTTAGATGTTTCATAAGTTCGTCAAACAAGTACAAAACTCATTGAGACACTTATAAGCACTCATGTTGCATGAAACTTGGTTTAGAGTCATAGAAAGGCGTTGTTCGTTGTTTCATAAGTTCGTAAGACTTGTACAAAGTTCATTGAGACACTTATAAGCACTCATGTTGCATGAAACTTGGTTTAGAGTCCTAGAAACGCATTGTTCGATGTTTCATAAGTTCGTCAAACTAGTACAGAGCTCATTGAGACACTTATAAGCACTCATGTTGCATGAAACTTTGTTTAGAGTCCTAGAAACTGCGTTGTTAGATGTTTCATAAGTTCGTCAAACTAGTACAAAGCTCATTGAGACACTTATAAGCACTCATGTTGCATGAAACTTGGTTTAGATTCCTAGAAACCGCGTTGTTAGATGTTTCATAAGTTCGTAAAACTAGTACAGACCTCATTGAGACACTTATAAACACTCATGTTGCATGAAACTTGGTTTAGAGTCCTAGAAATGCGTTGTTAGATATTTCATAAGTTCGTCAAGCTAGTACAAAGCTCATTGAGACACTTATAAGCACTCATGTTGCATGAAACTTTTCTTAGAGTCCTAGAAACGCTTTGTTAGATGTTTCATAAGTTCGTAAAAATTGTACAAAGCTCATTGAGACGCTTATAAGCACTCATGTTGCATGAAACTTGGTTTAGAGTCCTAGAAACTGCGTTGTTAGATGTATCATAAGTTCGTCAAACCAGTACAATGCTCATTGAGACACTTATACGCACTCATGTTGCATGAAACTTGGTTTAGAGTCTTAGAAACCGCGTTGTTTGATGTTTCATAAGTTCGTCAAACCAGTACAATGATCATTGAGACACTTATAAGCACTCATGTTGCATGAAACTTCGTTTAGAGTTCTAGAAACCGTGTTGTTAGATGTTTCATAAGTTCGTCAAACTAGTACAAAGCTCATTGAGACACATATAAGCACTCATGTTGCATGAAACTTGGTTTAGAGTCCTAGAAACGCGTTGTTAGATGTTTCATAAGTTCGTCAAACTTGTACAAAGCTCATTGAGACACTTATAAGCACTCATGTTGCATGAAACTTCGTTTAGAGTCCTAGAAACGCGTTGTTAGATGTTTCATAAGTTCTTCAAACTAGTAAAAAGCTCATTGAGACACTTATAAGCACTCATGTTGCATGAAACTTCGTTTAGAGTCTTAGAAACCGCGTTGTTAGATGTTTCATAAGTTTGTCAAACTAGTACAAAGCTCATTGAGACACTTATAAGCATTCATGTTGCATGAAACTTGGTTTAGAGTCCAAAAAACGCGTTGTTAGTCGTTTCATAAGTTCGTAAAACTAGTACAAAGCTCATTGAGCCACTTATAAGCACACATGTTGAATGAAACTTGATTTAGAGTCCTAGAAACGCGTTGTTAGATGTTTCATAAGTTCGTAAAACTTGTACAAAGCTCATTGAGACACTTATAAGCACTCATGTTGTATGAAACATGGTTTAGAGTCCTAGAACCCGCGTTGTTAGATGTTTCATATGTTCGTCAAACTAGTCAAAAGCTCATTGAGACACTTAAAAGCACTCATGTTGCATGAAACTTAGTTTAGAGTCCTAGAAACCGCGTTGTTAGATGTTTCATAAGTTCGTCAAACTAGTACAAAGCTCATTGAGACACTTATAAGTACTCATGTTGCATGAAACTTGGTTTAGGGTCCTAGAAACGCGTTGTTAGATGTTTCATAAGTTCGTAAAACTTGTCAAAGCTCATTGAGACACTTATAAGCACTGATGTGGAATGAAATTTGGTTTAGATTCCTAGAACCCGCGTTGTTAGATGTTTCATATGTTCGTCAAACTAGTCAAAAGCTCATTGAGACACTTATAAGCACTCATGTTGCATGAAACTTAGTTTAGAGTCCTAGAAACCGCGTTGTTAGATGTTTCATAAGTTCGTCAAACTAGTACAAAGCTCATTGAGACACTTATAAGCACTCATGTTGCATGAAACTTGGTTTAGAGTCCTAGAAACGCGTTGTTAGATGTTTCATAAGTTCGTCAAACTTATACAAAGCTTGTTGAGACAATTATAAGCACTCATGTTGCATGAAACTTGGTTTAGAGTACTAGAAACGCTTTGTTAGATGTTTCATAAGTTCGTCAAACAAGTACAAAACTCATTGAGACACTTATAAGCACTCATGTTGCATGAAACTTGGTTTAGAGTCATAGAAAGGCGTTGTTCGTTGTTTCATAAGTTCGTAAAACTTGTACAAAGCTCATTGAGACACTTATAAGCACTCATGTTGCATGAAACTTGGTTTAGAGTCCTAGAAACGCATTGTTCGATGTTTCATAAGTTCGTCAAACTAGTACAGAGCTCATTGAGACACTTATAAGCACTCATGTTGCATGAAACTTTGTTTAGAGTCCTAGAAACTGCGTTGTTAGATGTTTCATAAGTTCGTCAAACTAGTACAAAGCTCATTGAGACACTTATAAGCACTCATGTTGCATGAAACTTGGTATAGATTCCTAGAAACCGCGTTGTTAGATGTTTAATAAGTTCGTAAAACTAGTACAGACCTCATTGAGACACTTATAAACACTCATGTTGCATGAAACTTGGTTTAGAGTCCTAGAAATGCGTTGTTAGATATTTCATAAGTTCGTCAAGCTAGTACAAAGCTCATTGAGACACTTATAAGCACTCATGTTGCATGAAACTTTTCTTAGAGTCCTAGAAACGCTTTGTTAGATGTTTCATAAGTTCGTAAAAATTGTACAAAGCTCATTGAGACGCTTATAAGCACTCATGTTGCATGAAACTTGGTTTAGAGTCCTAGAAACTGCGTTGTTAGATGTATCATAAGTTCGTCAAACCAGTACAATGCTCATTGAGACACTTATAAGCACTCATGTTGCATGAAACTTGGTTTAGAGTCTTAGAAACCGCGTTGTTTGATGTTTCATAAGTTCGTCAAACCAGTACAATGATCATTGAGACACTTATAAGCACTCATGTTGCATGAAACTTCGTTTAGAGTCCTAGAAACCGTGTTGTTAGATGTTTCATAAGTTCGTCAAACTAGTACAAAGCTCATTGAGACACATATAAGCACTCATGTTGCATGAAACTTGGTTTAGAGTCCTAGAAACGCGTTGTTAGATGTTTCATAAGTTCGTCAAACTTGTACAAAGCTCATTGAGACACTTATAAGCACTCATGTTGCATGAAACTTCGTTTAGAGTCCTAGAAACGCGTTGTTAGATGTTTCATAAGTTCTTCAAACTAGTAAAAAGCTCATTGAGACACTTATAAGCACTCATGTTGCATGAAACTTCGTTTAGAGTCTTAGAAACCGCGTTGTTAGATGTTTCATAAGTTTGTCAAACTAGTACAAAGCTCATTGAGACACTTATAAGCATTCATGTTGCATGAAACTTGGTTTAGAGTCCAAAAAACGCGTTGTTAGTCGTTTCATAAGTTCGTAAAACTAGTACAAAGCTCATTGAGCCACTTATAAGCACACATGTTGAATGAAACTTGGTTTAGAGTCCTAGAAACGCGTTGTTAGATGTTTCATAAGTTCGTAAAACTTGTACAAAGCTCATTGAGACACTTATAAGCACTCATGTTGTATGAAACTTGGTTTAGAGTCCTAGAACCCGCGTTGTTAGATGTTTCATATGTTCGTCAAACTAGTCAAAAGCTCATTGAGACACTTATAAGCACTCATGTTGCATGAAACTTAGTTTAGAGTCCTAGAAACCGCGTTGTTAGATGTTTCATAAGTTCGTCAAACTAGTACAAAGCTCATTGAGACACTTATAAGTACTCATGTTGCATGAAACTTGGTTTAGGGTCCTAGAAACGCGTTGTTAGATGTTTCATAAGTTCGTAAAACTTGTCAAAGCTCATTGAGACACTTATAAGCACTGATGTGGAATGAAATTTTGTTTAGATTCCTAGAACCCGCGTTGTTAGATGTTTCATATGTTCGTCAAACTACTCAAAAGCTCATTGAGACACTTATAAGCACTCATGTTGCATGAAACTTAGTTTAGAGTCCTAGAAACCGCGTTGTTAGATGTTTCATAAGTTCGTCAAACTAGTACAAAGCTCATTGAGACACTTATAAGAACTCATGTTGCATGAAACTTGGTTTAGAGTCCTAGAAACGCGTTGTTAGATGTTTCATAAGTTCGTCAAACTTATACAAAGCTTGTTGAGACAATTATAAGCACTCATGTTGCATGAAACTTGGTTTAGAGTACTAGAAACGCTTTGTTAGATGTTTCATAAGTTCGTCAAACAAGTACAAAACTCATTGAGACACTTATAAGCACTCATGTTGCATGAAACTTGGTTTAGAGTCATAGAAAGGCGTTGTTCGTTGTTTCATAAGTTCGTAAAACTTGTACAAAGCTCATTGAGACACTTATAAGCACTCATGTTGCATGAAACTTGGTTTAGAGTCCTAGAAACGCATTGTTCGATGTTTCATAAGTTCGTCAAACTAGTACAGAGCTCATTGAGACACTTATAAGCACTCATGTTGCATGAAACTTTGTTTAGAGTCCTAGAAACTGCGTTGTTAGATGTTTCATAAGTTCGTCAAACTAGTACAAAGCTCATTGAGACACTTATAAGCACTCATGTTGCATGAAACTTGGTTTAGATTCCTAGAAACCGCGTTGTTAGATGTTTCATAAGTTCGTAAAACTAGTACAGACCTCATTGAGACACTTATAAACACTCATGTTGCATGAAACTTGGTTTAGAGTCCTAGAAATGCGTTGTTAGATATTTCATAAGTTCGTCAAGCTAGTACAAAGCTCATTGAGACACTTATAAGCACTCATGTTGCATGAAACTTTTCTTAGAGTCCTAGAAACGCTTTGTTAGATGTTTCATAAGTTCGTAAAAATTGTACAAAGCTCATTGAGACGCTTATAAGCACTCATGTTGCATGAAACTTGGTTTAGAGTCCTAGAAACTGCGTTGTTAGATGTATCATAAGTTCGTCAAACCAGTACAATGCTCATTGAGACACTTATAAGCACTCATGTTGCATGAAACTTGGTTTAGAGTCTTAGAAACCGCGTTGTTTGATGTTTCATAAGTTCGTCAAACCAGTACAATGATCATTGAGACACTTATAAGCACTCATGTTGCATGAAACTTCGTTTAGAGTCCTAGAAACCGTGTTGTTAGATGTTTCATAAGTTCGTCAAACTAGTACAAAGCTCATTGAGACACATATAAGCACTCATGTTGCATGAAACTTGGTTTAGAGTCCTAGAAACGCGTTGTTAGATGTTTCATAAGTTCGTCAAACTTGTACAAAGCTCATTGAGACACTTATAAGCACTCATGTTGCATGAAACTTCGTTTAGAGTCCTAGAAACGCGTTGTTAGATGTTTCATAAGTTCTTCAAACTAGTAAAAAGCTCATTGAGACACTTATAAGCACTCATGTTGCATGAAACTTCGTTTAGAGTCTTAGAAACCGCGTTGTTAGATGTTTCATAAGTTTGTCAAACTAGTACAAAGCTCATTGAGACACTTATAAGCATTCATGTTGCATGAAACTTGGTTTAGAGTCCAAAAAACGCGTTGTTAGTCGTTTCATAAGTTCGTAAAACTAGTACAAAGCTCATTGAGCCACTTATAAGCACACATGTTGAATGAAACTTGGTTTAGAGTCCTAGAAACGCGTTGTTAGATGTTTCATAATTAAGTTCGTAAAACTTGTACAAAGCTCATTGAGACACTTATAAGCACTCATGTTGTATGAAACTTGGTTTAGAGTCCTAGAAACGTATTGTTAAATGTTTCATAAGTTCGTCAAACTAGTACAAAGCTCATTGAGACACATATAAGCACTCATGTTGCATGAAACTTGGTTTAGAGTCCTAGAAACGCGTTGTTAGTCGTTTCATAAGTTTGTAGAACTAGTACAAAGCTCATAAAGCCACTTATAAGCACTCATGTTGAATGAAACTTGGTTTAGAGTCCTAGAAACGCGTTGTTAGATGTTTCATAAGTTCTTCAAACTAGTAAAAAGATCATTGAGACACTTATAAGCACTCATGTTGTATGAAACTTGGTTTAGAGTCCTAGAAACCGTGTTGTTAGATGTTTCATAAGTTCGTCAAACTAGTACAAAGCTCATTGAGACACTTATAAACACTCATGTTGCATGAAACTTGGTTTAGAGTCCTAGAAACGCGTTGTTAGATGTTTCATAAGTTCGTCAAACTTGTAAAAAGCTCATTGAGACACTTATAAGCACTCATGTTGCATGAAACTTCGTTTAGAGTCTTAGAAACCGCGTTGTTAGATGTTTCATAATTTCGTCAAACTAGTACAAAGCTCATTTAGACACATATAAGCACTCATGTTGCATGAAACTTGGTTTAGAGTTCTAGAAACGCGTTTTTAGATGTTTCATAAGTTCGTCAAACTTGTACAAAGCTCATTGAGACACTTATAAGCACTCATGTTGCATGAAACTTCGTTTAGAGTCCTAGAAACGCGTTGTTAGATGTTTCATAAGTTCTTCAAACTAGTAAAAAGCTCATTGAGACACTTATAAGCACTCATGTTGCATGAAACTTCGTTTAGAGTCTTAGAAACCGCGTTGTTAGATGTTTCATAAGTTTGTCAAACTAGTACAAAGCTCATTGAGACACTTATAAGCATTCATGTTGCATGAAACTTGGTTTAAAGTCCAAAAACGCGTTGTTAGTCGTTTCATAAGTTCGTAAAACTAGTACAAAGCTCATTGAGCCACTTATAAGCACACATGTTGAATGAAACTTGGTTTAGATTCCTAGAAACGCGTTGTTAGATGTTTCATAAGTTCGTAAAACTTGTACAAAGCTCATTGAGACACTTATAAGAACTCATGTTGTATGCAACTTGGTTTAGAGTCCTAGAAACGCATTGTTAAATGTTTCATAAGTTCGTCAAACTAGTACAAAGCTCATTGAGACACATAAAAGCACTCATGTTGCAGGAAACTTGGTTTAGAGTCCTAGAAACGCGTTGTTAGATGTTTCATAAGTTCGTCAAATTTGTACAAAGCTCATTGAGACACTTATAATCAGTCATGTTGTATGAAACTTGGTTTAGAGTCCTAGAACCCGCGTTGTTAGATGTTTCATATATTCGTCAAACTAGTAAAAAGCTCATTGAGACACTTATAAGAACTCATGTTGCATGAAACTTAGTTTAGAGTCCTAGAAACCGCGTTGTTAGATGTCCTAGAAACGCGTTGTTAGTCGTTTCATAAGTTTGTATAACTAGTACAAAGCTCATTGAGCCACTTATAAGCACTCATGTTGAATGAAACCTTGTTTAGAGTCCTAGAAACGCGTTGTTAGATGTTTCATAAGTTCTTCAAACTAGTAAAAAGCTCATTGAGACACTTATAAGCACTCATGTTGCATGAAATTTCGTTTGGAGTCTTAGAAACCGCGTTGTTAGATGTTTCATAAGTTTGTCAAATTAGTACAAAGCTCATTAAGAAACATATAAGCACTCATGTTGCATGAAACTTGGTGTAGAGACCTAGAAACGCGTTGTTAGATGTTTCATAAGTTCGTCAAACTTGTACAAAGCTCATTGAGACAATAAGCACTCATGTTGTATCAAACTTGGTTTAGAATCATATAACCCGCGTTGTTAGATGTTTCATATGTTCGTCAAACTAGTCAAAAGCTCATTGAGACACTTATAAGCACTCATGTGGCATGAAACTTAGTTTAGAGTCCTAGAAACCTCGTTGTTAGATGTTTCATAAGTTCGTCAAACTAGTACAAAGCTCATTGAGACACTTATAAGTACTCATGTTGTATGAAACTAGGTTTAGAGTCCTAGAAACGCGTTGTTAGATGTTTCATAAGTTCGTAAAACTTTTACAAAGCTCATTGAGACACTTATAAGCACGCATGTGGAATGAAACTTGGTTTAGAGTCCTAGAACCCGCGTTTTTAGATGTTTCATATGTTCGTCAAACTAGTCAAAAGCTCATTAAGACACTTATAAGCACTCATGTTGCATGAAACTTGGTTTAGAGTCCTAGAAACCGCGTTGTTAGATGTTTCATAAGTTCGTCAAACCAGTACAATGCTCATTGAGACACTTATAAGCACTCATGTTGCATGAAACTTGGTTTAGAGTCCAAGAAACGCGTTGTTAGATGTTTCAGAAGTTCGTCAAAGAAGTACAAAGCTCATTGAGACACTTATAAGCACTCATGTTGCATGAAACTTGGTTTAGAGTCCTAGAAACGCGTTGTTCGATGTTTCATAAGTTCGTAAAACTTGTACAAAGCTCATTGAGACACTTATAAGCATTCATGTTGCATGAAACTTGGTTTAGAGTCCTAGAAACGCGTTGTTAGATGATTCATAAGTTCGTAAAACTAGTACAAAGCTCATTGAGACACTTATAAGCACTCATGTTGAATGAAACTTGGTTTAGAGTCCTAGAAATGCGTTGTTAGATATTTCATAAGTTCGTCAAACTAGTACAAAGCTCATTGAGACACTTATAAGCACTCATGTTGCATGAAACTTGGTTTAGAGTCCTAGAAACGCATTGTTAGATGTTTCATAAGTTCGTCAAACTTGTACAAAGCTCATTGAGACGCTTATAAGCACTCATGTTGCATGAAACTTGGTTTATAGTCCTAGAAACCGCGTTGTTAGATGTTTCATAAGTTCGTCAAACCAGTACAATGCTCATTGAGACACTTATAAGCACTCATGTTGGATGAAACTTGGTTTAGAGTCTTAGAAACCGCGTTGTTAGATGTTTCATAAGTTCGTCAAACCAGTACAATGCTCATTGAGACACTTATAAGCACTCATGTTGCATGAAACTTCGTTTAGAGTCCTAGAAACCGCGTTGTTAGATGTTTCATAAGTTCGTCAAACTAGTACAAAGCTCATTGAGACACATATAAGCACTCATGTTGCATGAAACTTGGTTTAGAGTCCTAGAAACGCGTTGTTAGATGTTTCATAAGTTCGTAAAACTTGTACAAAGCTCATTGAGACACTTATAAGCAGTCATGTTGCATGAAACTTCGTTTAGAGTCTTAGAAACCGCGTTGTTAGATGTTTAATAAGTTCGTCAAACTAGTACAAAGCTCATCGAGACACTTATAAGCACTCATGTTGCATGAAACTTGGTTTAGAGTCCTAGAAACGCGTTGTTAGATGTTTCATAAGTTCGTAAAACTTGTACAAAGCTCATTGAGACACTTATAAGCACTCATGTTGCATGAAACTTGGTTTAGAGTCCTAGAAACGCGTTGTTAGATGTTTCATAAGTTCGTAAAACTAGTACAAAGCTCATTGAGACACTTATAAGCACTCATGTTGAATGAAACTTGGTTTAGAGTCCTAGAAACGCGTTGTTAAATGTTTCATAAGTTCTTCAAACTTGTACAAACCTCATTGAGACACTTATAAGCAATTAGGTTGCATGAAACTTGGTTTAGAGTCCTAGAAACGCGTTGATAGATATTTCATAAGTTCGTAAAACTAGTACAAAGCTCATTGAGACACTTATAAGCACTCATGTTGAATGAAACTTGGTTTAGAATCCTAGAAACGCGTTGTTAGATGTTTCATAAGTTCGTAAAACTAGTACAAAGCTCATTGAGACACTTATAAGCACTCATGTTGAATGAAACTTGGTTTAGAGTCCTAGAAACGTGTTGTTAGATGATTCATAAGTTCGTAAAACTAGTACAAACCTCATTGAGACACTTATAAGCACTCATATTTCATGAAACTTGGTTTAGAGTCCTAGAAACTGCGTTGTTAGATGTTTCATAAGTTCGTCAAGCTAGTACAACGCTCATTGAGACACTTATAAGCACTCATGTTGCATGAAACTTGGTTTAGAATCCTAGAAACGCATTGTTAGATGTTTCATAAGTTCGTCAAACTTGTACAAAGCTCATTGAGACGCTTATAAGCACTCATGATGCATGAAACTTGGTTTAGAGTCCTAGAAACCGCGTTGTTTGATGTTTCATAAGTTCGTCAAACCAGTAAAATGCACATTGAGACACTTATAAGCACTCTTGTTGCATGAAACTTGGTTTAGGTTCCTAGAAACCGCGTTGTTAGATGTTTCATAAGTTCGTCAAACTAGTACAAAGCTCATTGAGACACTTATAAGCACTCATGTTGAATGAAACTTGGTTTAGAGTCCTAGAAACGCGTTGTTAGATGATTCATAAGTTCGTAAAACTAGTACAAACCTCATTGAGACACTTATAAGCACTCATGTTGCATGAAACTTGGTTTAGAGTCCTAGAAATGCGTTGTTAGATATTTCATAAGTTCGTCAAGCTAGTACAAGCTCATTGAGACACTTATAAGCACTTATGTTGCATGAAACTTGATTTAGAGTCCTAGAAACGCATTGTTAGATGTTTCATAAGTTCGTCAAACTTGTACAAAGCTCATTGAGACGCTTATAAGCACTAATGTTGCATGAAACTTGGTTTAGAGTCCTAGAAACCGCGTTGTTAGATGTTTCATAAGTTCGTCAAACCAGTACAATGCTCATTGAGACACTTATAAGCACTCATGTTGCATGAAATTTTGTTTAGAGTCTTAGAAACAGCGTTGTTAGATGTTTCATAAGTTCGTCAAACCAGTACAATGCTCATAGAGACACTTATAAGCACTCATGTTGCATGCAACTTCGTTTAGAGTCCTAGAAACCGCGTTGTTAGATGTTTCATAAGTTTGTCAAACTAGTTCAAAGCTCATTGAGACACATATAAGCACTCATGTTGCATGAAACTTGGTTTAAAGTCCTAGAAACGCGTTGTTAGATGTTTCATAATTTCGTCAAACTTGTACAAAGCTCATTGAGACACTTATAAGCAGTCATGTTGTATGAAACTTGGTTTATAGTCCTAGAACCCGCGTTGTTAGATGTTTCATATATTCGTCAAACTAGTCAAAAGCTCATTGAAACACTTATAAGCACTCATGTTGCATGAAACTTACTTTAAAGTCCAAGAAACCGCGTTGTTAGATGTTTCATAAGTTCGTCAAACTAGTACAAAGCTCATTGAGGCACTTATAAGCACTCATGTTGAATGAAACTTGGTTTAGAGTCCTAGAAACGCGTTGTTAGATGTATCATAAGTTCATCAAACTTGTACAAAGCTCATTGAGACACTTATAAGCACTCATGTTGTATGAAACTTGGTTTAGAGTCCTAGAACCCGCGTTGTTAGATGTTTCATATATTCGTCAAACTAGTCAAAAGCTCATTGAGACACTTATATGCACTCATGTTGCATGAAACTTAGTTTAGAGTCCTAGAAACCGCGTTGTTAGATGTTTCATAAGTTCGTCAAACTTGTACAAAGCTCATTGAGACACTTATAAGCACTCATGTTGCATGAAACTTCGTTTAGAGTCTTAGAAACCGCGTTGTTAGATGTTTCATAAGTTCGTCAAACTAGTACAAAGCTCATTGAGACACTTATAAGCACTCATGTTGCATGAAACTTGGTTTAGAGTCCTAGAAACGCGTTGTTAGATGTTTCATAAGTTCGTAAAACAAGTACAAAGCTCATTGAGACACTTATAAGCACTCATGTTGAATGAAACTTGGTTTAGAGTCCTAGAAACGTGTTGTTAGATGTTTCATAAGTTCGTAAAACTAGTACAAAGCTCATTGAGACACTTATAAGCACTCATGTTGAATGAAACTTGGTTTAGAGTCCTAGAAACGTGTTGTTAGATGTTTCATAAGTTCTTCAAACTAGTACAAAGCTCATTGAGACACTTATAAGCACTCATGTTGCCTGAACCTTGGTTTAGAGTCCTAGAAACGCGTTGTTAGATGTTTCATAAGTTCGTAAAACTTGTACAAAGCTCATTGAGAAACTTATAAGCACTCATGTGGAATGAAACTTGGTTTAGATTCCTAGAACCCGCGTTATTAGATGTTTCATATGTTCGTCAAACTAGTCAAAAGCTCATTGAGACACTTATAAGCACTCATGTTGCATGAAACTTGGTTTAGAGTCCTAGAAACCGCGTTGTTATATGTTTCATAAGTTCGTCAAACTAGTACAAAGCTCATTGAGACACTTATAAGCACTCATGTTGAATGAAACTTGGTTTAGAGTCCTAGAAACGCGTTGTTAGATGTATCATAAGTTCGTCAAACTTGTACAAAGCTCATTGAAACACTTATAAGCACTCATGTTGTATGAAACTTGGTTTAGAATCCTAGAACCCGCGTTGTTAGATGTTTCATATATTCGTCAAACTAGTCAAAAGCTCATTGAGACACTTATAAGCACTCATGTTGCATGAAACTTGGTTTAGAGTACTAGAAACGCGTTGTTAGATGTTTCATAAGTTCGTCAAACTTGTACAAAGCTCATTGAGACACTTATAAGCACTCATGTTGCATGAAACTTCGTTTAGAGTCTTAGAAACCTCGTTGTTAGATGTTTCATAAGTTCGTCAAACTAGTACAAAGCTCATTGAGACACTTATAAGCACTCATGTTGCATGAAACTTGGTTTGGAGTCCTAGAAACGCATTGTTAGATGTTTCATAAGTTCGTAAAACAAGTACAAAGCTCATTGAGACACTTATAAGCACTCATGTTGACTGAAACTTGGTTTAGAGTCCTAGAAACGCGTTGTTAGATGTTTCACAAGTTCGTAAAACTAGTAGAAAGCTCATTGAGACACTTATAAGCACTCATGCTGAATGAAACTTGGTTTAGAGTCATAGAAATGCGTTGTTAGATGTTTCATAAGTTCTTCAAACTATTACAAAGCTCATTGAGACACTTATAAGCACTCATGTTGCATGAACCTTGGTTTAGAGTCCTAGAAACGCGTTGTTAGATGTTTCATAAGTTCGTAAAACTTGTACAAAGCTCATTGAGACACTTATAAGCACTCATGTGGAATGAAACTTGGTTTAGAGTCCTAGAAACGCGTTGTTAGATGTTTCACAAGTTCGTAAAACTAGTAGAAAGCTCATTGAGACACTTATAAGCACTCATGCTGAATGAAACTTGGTTTAGAGTCATAGAAATGCGTTGTTAGATGTTTCATAAGTTCTTCACACTAGTACAAAGCTCATTGAGACACTTATAAGCACTCATGTTGCATGAACCTTGGTTTAGAGTCCTAGAAACGCGTTGTTAGATGTTTCATAAGTTCGTAAAACTTGTACAAAGCTCATTGAGACACTTATAAGCACTCATGTGGAATGAAACTTGGTTTAGAGTCCTAGAACCCGCGTTGTTAGATGTTTCATATTTTCGTCAAACTAGTCAAAAGCTCATTAAGACACTTATAAGCACTCATGTTGCATGAAACTTGGTTTAGAGTCCTAGAAACCGCGTTGTTAGATGTTTCATAAGTTCGTCAAACCAGTACAATGCACATTGAGACACTTATAAGCACTCATGTTGCATGAAACTTGGTTTAGAGTCCTAGAAACGCGTTGTTAGATGTTTCAGAAGTTCGTCAAACAAGTACAAAGCTCATTGAGACACTTATAAGCACTCATGTTGCATGAAACTTGGTTTAGAGTCCTAGAAACGCGTTGTTCGATGTTTCATAAGTTCGTAAAACTTGTACAAAGCTCATTGAGACACTTATAAGCATTCATGTTGCATGAAACTTGGTTTAGAGTCCTAGAAACGCGTTGTTAGATGATTCATAAGTTCGTAAAACTAGTACAAAGCTCATTGAGACATTTATAAGCACTCATGTTGAATGAAACTTGGTTTAGAGTCCTAGAAATGCATTGTTAGATATTTCATAAGTTCGTCAAACTAGTACAAAGCTCATTGAGACACTTATAAGCACTCATGTTGCATGAAACTTGGTTTAGAGTCCTAGAAACGCATTGTTAGATGTTTCATAAGTTCGTCAAACTTGTACAAAGCTCATTGAGACGCTTATAAGCACTCATGTTGCATGAAACTTGGTTTATAGTCCTAGAAACCGCGTTGTTAGATGTTTCATAAGTTCGTCAAACCAGTACAATGCTCATTGAGACACTTATAAGCACTCATGTTGGATGAAACTTGGTTTAGAGTCTTAGAAACCGCGTTGTTAGATGTTTCATAAGTTCGTCAAACCAGTACAATGCTCATTGAGACACTTATAAGCACTCATGTTGCATGAAACTTCGTTTAGAGTCCTAGAAACCGCGTTGTTAGATGTTTCATAAGTTCGTCAAACTAGTACAAAGCTCATTGAGACACATATAAGCACTCATGTTGCATGAAACTTGGTTTAGAGTCCTAGAAACGCGTTGTTAGATGTTTCATAAGTTCGTAAAACTTGTACAAAGCTCATTGAGACACTTATAAGCAGTCATGTTGCATGAAACTTCGTTTAGAGTCTTAGAAACCGCGTTGTTAGATGTTTAATAAGTTCGTCAAAATAGTACAAAGCTCATTGAGACACTTATAAGCACTCATGTTGCATGAAACTTGGTTTAGAGTCCTAGAAACGCGTTGTTAGATGTTTCATAAGTTCGTAAAACTTGTACAAAGCTCATTGAGACACTTATAAGCACTCATGTTGCATGAAACTTGGTTTAGAGTCCTAGAAACGCGTTGTTAGATGTTTCATAAGTTCGTAAAACTAGTACAAAGCTCATTGAGACACTTATAAGCACTCATGTTGAATGAAACTTGGTTTAGAGTCCTAGAAACGCGTTGTTAAATGTTTCATAAGTTCTTCAAACTTGTACAAACCTCATTGAGACACTTATAAGCAATTAGGTTGCATGAAACTTGGTTTAGAGTCCTAGAAACGCGTTGATAGATATTTCATAAGTTCGTAAAACTAGTACAAAGCTCATTGAGACACTTATAAGCACTCATGTTGAATGAAACTTGGTTTAGAATCCTAGAAACGCGTTGTTAGATGTTTCATAAGTTCGTAAAACTAGTACAAAGCTCATTGAGACACTTATAAGCACTCATGTTGAATGAAACTTGGTTTAGAGTCCTAGAAACGTGTTGTTAGATGATTCATAAGTTCGTAAAACTAGTACAAACCTCATTGAGACACTTATAAGCACTCATATTTCATGAAACTTGGTTTAGAGTCCTAGAAACTGCGTTGTTAGATGTTTCATAAGTTCGTCAAGCTAGTACAACGCTCATTGAGACACTTATAAGCACTCATGTTGCATGAAACTTGGTTTAGAATCCTAGAAACGCATTGTTAGATGTTTCATAAGTTCGTCAAACTTGTACAAAGCTCATTGAGACGCTTATAAGCACTCATGATGCATGAAACTTGGTTTAGAGTCCTAGAAACCGCGTTGTTTGATGTTTCATAAGTTCGTCAAACCAGTAAAATGCACATTGAGACACTTATAAGCACTCTTGTTGCATGAAACTTGGTTTAGGTTCCTAGAAACCGCGTTGTTAGATGTTTCATAAGTTCGTCAAACTAGTACAAAGCTCATTGAGACACTTATAAGCACTCATGTTGAATGCAACTTGGTTTAGAGTCCTAGAAACGCGTTGTTAGATGATTCATAAGTTCGTAAAACTAGTACAAACCTCATTGAGACACTTATAAGCACTCATGTTGCATGAAACTTGGTTTAGAGTCCTAGAAATGCGTTGTTAGATATTTCATAAGTTCGTCAAGCTAGTACAAGCTCATTGAGACACTTATAAGCACTTATGTTGCATGAAACTTGATTTAGAGTCCTAGAAACGCATTGTTAGATGTTTCATAAGTTCGTCAAACTTGTACAAAGCTCATTGAGACGCTTATAAGCACTCATGTTGCATGAAACTTGGTTTAGAGTCCTAGAAACCGCGTTGTTAGATGTTTCATAAGTTCGTCAAACCAGTACAATGCTCATTGAGACACTTATAAGCACTCATGTTGCATGAAATTTTGTTTAGAGTCTTAGAAACAGCGTTGTTAGATGTTTCATAAGTTCGTCAAACCAGTACAATGCTCATAGAGACACTTATAAGCACTCATGTTGCATGCAACTTCGTTTAGAGTCCTAGAAACCGCGTTGTTAGATGTTTCATAAGTTTGTCAAACTAGTTCAAAGCTCATTGAGACACATATAAGCACTCATGTTGCATGAAACTTGGTTTAAAGTCCTAGAAACGCGTTGTTAGATGTTTCATAAGTTCGTCAAACTTGTACAAAGCTCATTGAGACACTTATAAGCAGTCATGTTGTATGAAACTTGGTTTATAGTCCTAGAACCCGCGTTGTTAGATGTTTCATATATTCGTCAAACTAGTCAAAAGCTCATTGAAACACTTATAAGCACTCATGTTGCATGAAACTTACTTTAAAGTCCTAGAAACCGCGTTGTTAGATGTTTCATAAGTTCGTCAAACTAGTACAAAGCTCATTGAGACACTTATAAGCACTCATGTTGAATGAAACTTGGTTTAGAGTCCTAGAAACGTGTTGTTAGATGTATCATAAGTTCATCAAACTTGTACAAAGCTCATTGAGACACTTATAAGCACTCATGTTGTATGAAACTTGGTTTAGAGTCCTAGAACCCGCGTTGTTAGATGTTTCATATATTCGTCAAACTAGTCAAAAGCTCATTGAGACACTTATATGCACTCATGTTGCATGAAACTTAGTTTAGAGTCCTAGAAACCGCGTTGTTAGATGTTTCATAAGTTCGTCAAACTTGTACAAAGCTCATTGAGACACTTATAAGCACTCATGTTGCATGAAACTTCGTTTAGAGTCTTAGAAACCGCGTTGTTAGATGTTTCATAAGTTCGTCAAACTAGTACAAAGCTCATTGAGACACTTATAAGCACTCATGTTGCATGAAACTTGGTTTAGAGTCCTAGAAACGCGTTGTTAGATGTTTCATAAGTTCGTAAAACAAGTACAAAGCTCATTGAGACACTTATAAGCACTCATGTTGAATGAAACTTGGTTTAGAGTCCTAGAAACGTGTTGTTAGATGTTTCATAAGTTCGTAAAACTAGTACAAAGCTCATTGAGACACTTATAAGCACTCATGTTGAATGAAACTTGGTTTAGAGTCCTAGAAACGTGTTGTTAGATGTTTCATAAGTTCTTCAAACTAGTACAAAGCTCATTGAGACACTTATAAGCACTCATGTTGCATGAACCTTGGTTTAGAGTCCTAGAAACGCGTTGTTAGATGTTTCATAAGTTCGTAAAACTTGTACAAAGCTCATTGAGAAACTTATAAGCACTCATGTGGAATGAAACTTGGTTTAGATTCCTAGAACCCGCGTTATTAGATGTTTCATATGTTCGTCAAACTAGTCAAAAGCTCATTGAGACACTTATAAGCACTCATGTTGCATGAAACTTGGTTTAGAGTCCTAGAAACCGCGTTGTTATATGTTTCATAAGTTCGTCAAACTAGTACAAAGCTCATTGAGACACTTATAAGCACTCATGTTGAATGAAACTTGGTTTAGAGTCCTAGAAACGCGTTGTTAGATGTATCATAAGTTCGTCAAACTTGTACAAAGCTCATTGAAACACTTATAAGCACTCATGTTGTATGAAACTTGGTTTAGAATCCTAGAACCCGCGTTGTTAGATGTTTCATATATTCGTCAAACTAGTCAAAAGCTCATTGAGACACTTATAAGCACTCATGTTGCATGAAACTTGGTTTAGAGTACTAGAAACGCGTTGTTAGATGTTTCATAAGTTCGTCAAACTTGTACAAAGCTCATTGAGACACTTATAAGCACTCATGTTGCATGAAACTTCGTTTAGAGTCTTAGAAACCTCGTTGTTAGATGTTTCATAAGTTCGTCAAACTAGTACAAAGCTCATTGAGACACTTATAAGCACTCATGTTGCATGAAACTTGGTTTGGAGTCCTAGAAACGCGTTGTTAGATGTTTCATAAGTTCGTAAAACAAGTACAAAGCTCATTGAGACACTTATAAGCACTCATGTTGACTGAAACTTGGTTTAGAGTCCTAGAAACGCGTTGTTAGATGTTTCCCAAGTTCGTAAAACTAGTAGAAAGCTCATTGAGACACTTATAAGCACTCATGTTGAATGAAACTTGGTTTAGAGTCATAGAAATGCGTTGTTAGATGTTTCATAAGTTCTTCAAACTAGTACAAAGCTCATTGAGACACTTATAAGCACTCATGTTGCATGAACCTTGGTTTAGAGTCCTAGAAACGCGTTGTTAGATGTTTCATAAGTTCGTAAAACTTGTACAAAGCTCATTGAGACACTTATAAGCACTCATGTGGAATGAAACTTGGTTTAGAGTCCTAGAAACGCGTTGTTAGATGTTTCACAAGTTCGTAAAACTAGTAGAAAGCTCATTGAGACACTTATAAGCACTCATGCTGAATGAAACTTGGTTTAGAGTCATAGAAATGCGTTGTTAGATGTTTCATAAGTTCTTCAAACTAGTACAAAGCTCATTGAGACACTTATAAGCACTCATGTTGCATGAACCTTGGTTTAGAGTCCTAGAAACGCGTTGTTAGATGTTTCATAAGTTAGTAAAACTTGTACAAAGCTCATTGAGACACTTATAAGCACTCATGTGGAATGAAACTTGGTTTAGAGTCCTAGAACCCGCGTTGTTAGATGTTTCATATTTTCGTCAAACTAGTCAAAAGCTCATTAAGACACTTATAAGCACTCATGTTGCATGAAACTTGGTTTAGAGTCCTAGAAACCGCGTTGTTAGATGTTTCATAAGTTCGTCAAACAAGTACAATGCTCATTGAGACACTTATAAGCACTCATGTTGCATGAAACTTGGTTTAGAGTCCTAGAAACGCGTTGTTAGATGTTTCAGAAGTTCGTCAAACAAGTACAAAGCTCATTGAGACACTTATAAGCACTCATGTTGCATGAAACTTGGTTTAGAGTCCTAGAAACGCGTTGTTCGATGTTTCATAAGTTCGTAAAACTTGTACAAAGCTCATTGAGACACTTATAAGCATTCATGTTGCATGAAACTTGGTTTAGAGTCCTAGAAACGCGTTGTTAGATGATTCATAAGTTCGTAAAACTAGTACAAAGCTCATTGAGACACTTATAAGCACTCATGTTGAATGAAACTTGGTTTAGAGTCCTAGAAATGCGTTGTTAGATATTTCATAAGTTCGTCAAACTAGTACAAAGCTCATTGAGACACTTATAAGCACTCATGTTGCATGAAACTTGGTTTAGAGTCCTAGAAACGCATTGTTAGATGTTTCATAAGTTCGTAAAACTTGTACAAAGCTCATTGAGAAACTTATAAGCACTCATGTGGAATGAAACTTGGTTTAGATTCCTAGAACCCGCGTTATTAGATGTTTCATATGTTCGTCAAACTAGTCAAAAGCTCATTGAGACACTTATAAGCACTCATGTTGCATGAAACTTGGTTTAGAGTCCTAGAAACCGCGTTGTTATATGTTTCATAAGTTCGTCAAACTAGTACAAAGCTCATTGAGACACTTATAAGCACTCATGTTGAATGAAACTTGGTTTAGAGTCCTAGAAACGCGTTGTTAGATGTATCATAAGTTCGTCAAACTTGTACAAAGCTCATTGAAACACTTATAAGCACTCATGTTGTATGAAACTTGGTTTAGAATCCTAGAACCCGCGTTGTTAGATGTTTCATATATTCGTCAAACTAGTCAAAAGCTCATTGAGACACTTATAAGCACTCATGTTGCATGAAACTTGGTTTAGAGTACTAGAAACGCGTTGTTAGATGTTTCATAAGTTCGTCAAACTTGTACAAAGCTCATTGAGACACTTATAAGCACTCATGTTGCATGAAACTTCGTTTAGAGTCTTAGAAACCTCGTTGTTAGATGTTTCATAAGTTCGTCAAACTAGTACAAAGCTCATTGAGACACTTATAAGCACTCATGTTGCATGAAACTTGGTTTGGAGTCCTAGAAACGCGTTGTTAGATGTTTCATAAGTTCGTAAAACAAGTACAAAGCTCATTGAGACACTTATAAGCACTCATGTTGACTGAAACTTGGTTTAGAGTCCTAGAAACGCGTTGTTAGATGTTTCACAAGTTCGTAAAACTAGTAGAAAGCTCATTGAGACACTTATAAGCACTCATGTTGAATGAAACTTGGTTTAGAGTCATAGAAATGCGTTGTTAGATGTTTCATAAGTTCTTCAAACTAGTACAAAGCTCATTGAGACACTTATAAGCACTCATGTTGCATGAACCTTGGTTTAGAGTCCTAGAAACGCGTTGTTAGATGTTTCATAAGTTCGTAAAACTTGTACAAAGCTCATTGAGACACTTATAAGCACTCATGTGGAATGAAACTTGGTTTAGAGTCCTAGAAACGCGTTGTTAGATGTTTCACAAGTTCGTAAAACTAGTAGAAAGCTCATTGAGACACTTATAAGCACTCATGCTGAATGAAACTTGGTTTAGAGTCATAGAAATGCGTTGTTAGATGTTTCATAAGTTCTTCAAACTAGTACAAAGCTCATTGAGACACTTATAAGCACTCATGTTGCATGAACCTTGGTTTAGAGTCCTAGAAACGCGTTGTTAGATGTTTCATAAGTTCGTAAAACTTGTACAAAGCTCATTGAGACACTTATAAGCACTCATGTGGAATGAAACTTGGTTTAGAGTCCTAGAACCCGCGTTGTTAGATGTTTCATATTTTCGTCAAACTAGTCAAAAGCTCATTAAGACACTTATAAGCACTCATGTTGCATGAAACTTGGTTTAGAGTCCTAGAAACCGCGTTGTTAGATGTTTCATAAGTTCGTCAAACCAGTACAATGCTCATTGAGACACTTATAAGCACTCATGTTGCATGAAACTTGGTTTAGAGTCCTAGAAACGCGTTGTTAGATGTTTCGAAGTTCGTCAAACAAGTACAAAGCTCATTGAGACACTTATAAGCACTCATGTTGCATGAAACTTGGTTTAGAGTCCTAGAAACGCGTTGTTCGATGTTTCATAAGTTCGTAAAACTTGTACAAAGCTCATTGAGACACTTATAAGCATTCATGTTGCATGAAACTTGGTTTAGAGTCCTAGAAACGCGTTGTTAGATGATTCATAAGTTCGTAAAACTAGTACAAAGCTCATTGAGACACTTATAAGCACTGATGTTGAATGAAACTTGGTTTAGAGTCCTAGAAATGCGTTGTTAGATATTTCATAAGTTCGTCAAACTAGTACAAAGCTCATTGAGACACTTATAAGCACTCATGTTGCATGAAACTTGGTTTAGAGTCCTAGAAACGCATTGTTAGATGTTTCATAAGTTCGTCAAACTTGTACAAAGCTCATTGAGACGCTTATAAGCACTCATGTTGCATGAAACTTGGTTTATAGTCCTAGAAACCGCGTTGTTAGATGTTTCATAAGTTCGTCAAACCAGTACAATGCTCATTGAGACACTTATAAGCACTCATGTTGGATGAAACTTGGTTTAGAGTCTTAGAAACCGCGTTGTTAGATGTTTCATAAGTTCGTCAAACCAGTACAATGCTCATTGAGACACTTATAAGCACTCATGTTGTATGAAACTTCGTTTAGAGTCCTAGAAACCGCGTTGTTAGATGTTTCATAAGTTCGTCAAACTAGTACAAAGCTCATTGAGACACATATAAGCACTCATGTTGCATGAAACTTGGTTTAGAGTCCTAGAAACGCGTTGTTAGATGTTTCATAAGTTCGTAAAACTTGTACAAAGCTCATTGAGACACTTATAAGCAGTCATGTTGCATGAAACTTCGTTTAGAGTCTTAGAAACCGCGTTGTTAGATGTTTAATAAGTTCGTCAAACTAGTACAAAGCTCATTGAGACACTTATAAGCACTCATGTTGCATGAAACTTGGTTTAGAGTCCTAGAAACGCGTTGTTAGATGTTTCATAAGTTCGTAAAACTTGTACAAAGCTCATTGAGACACTTATAAGCACTCATGTTGCATGAAACTTGGTTTAGAGTCCTAGAAACGCGTTGTTAGATGTTTCATAAGTTCGTAAAACTAGTACAAAGCTCATTGAGACACTTATAAGCACTCATGTTGAATGAAACTTGGTTTAGAGTCCTAGAAACGCGTTGTTAAATGTTTCATAAGTTCTTCAAACTTGTACAAACCTCATTGAGACACTTATAAGCAATTAGGTTGCATGAAACTTGGTTTAGAGTCCTAGAAACGCGTTGATAGATATTTCATAAGTTCGTAAAACTAGTACAAAGCTCATTGAGACACTTATAAGCACTCATGTTGAATGAAACTTGGTTTAGAATCCTAGAAACGCGTTGTTAGATGTTTCATAAGTTCGTAGAACTAGTTCAAAGCTCATTGAGACACTTATAAGCACTCATGTTGAATGAAACTTGGTTTAGAGTCCTAGAAACGTGTTGTTAGATGATTCATAAGTTCGTAAAACTAGTACAAACCTCATTGAGACACTTATAAGCACTCATATTTCATGAAACTTGGTTTAGAGTCCTAGAAACTGCGTTGTTAGATGTTTCATAAGTTCGTCAAGCTAGTACAACGCTCATTGAGACACTTATAAGCACTCATGTTGCATGAAACTTGGTTTAGAATCCTAGAAACGCATTGTTAGATGTTTCATAAGTTCGTCAAACTTGTACAAAGCTCATTGAGACGCTTATAAGCACTCATGATGCATGAAACTTGGTTTAGAGTCCTAGAAACCGCGTTGTTTGATGTTTCATAAGTTCGTCAAACCAGTAAAATGCACATTGAGACACTTATAAGCACTCTTGTTGCATGAAACTTGGTTTAGGTTCCTAGAAACCGCGTTGTTAGATGTTTCATAAGTTCGTCAAACTAGTACAAAGCTCATTGAGACACTTATAAGCACTCATGTTGAATGAAACTTGGTTTAGAGTCCTAGAAACGCGTTGTTAGATGATTCATAACTTCGTAAAACTAGTACAAACCTCATTGAGACACTTATAAGCACTCATGTTGCATGAAACTTGGTTTAGAGTCCTAGAAATGCGTTGTTAGATATTTCATAAGTTCGTCAAGCTAGTACAAGCTCATTGAGACACTTATAAGCACTTATGTTGCATGAAACTTGATTTAGAGTCCTAGAAACGCATTGTTAGATGTTTCATAAGTTCGTCAAACTTGTACAAAGCTCATTGAGACGCTTATAAGCACTCATGTTGCATGAAACTTGGTTTAGAGTCCTAGAAACCGGGTTGTTAGATGTTTCATAAGTTCGTCAAACCAGTACAATGCTCATTGAGACACTTATAAGCACTCATGTTGCATGAAATTTTGTTTAGAGTCTTAGAAACAGCGTTGTTAGATGTTTCATATATTCGTCAAACCAGTACAATGCTCATAGAGACACTTATAAGCACTCATGTTGCATGCAACTTCGTTTAGAGTCCTAGAAACCGCGTTGTTAGATGTTTCATAAGTTTGTCAAACTAGTTCAAAGCTCATTGAGACACATATAAGCACTCATGTTGCATGAAACTTGGTTTAAAGTCCTAGAAACGCGTTGTTAGATGTTTCATAAGTTCGTCAAACTTGTACAAAGCTCATTGAGACACTTATAAGCAGTCATGTTGTATGAAACTTGGTTTATAGTCCTAGAACCCGCGTTGTTAGATGTTTCATATATTCGTCAAACTAGTCAAAAGCTCATTGAAACACTTATAAGCACTCATGTTGCATGAAACTTACTTTAAAGTCCTAGAAACCGCGTTGTTAGATGTTTCATAAGTTCGTCAAACTAGTACAAAGCTCATTGAGACACTTATAAGCACTCATGTTGAATGAAACTTGGTTTAGAGTCCTAGAAACGCGTTGTTAGATGTATCATAAGTTCGTCAAACTTGTACAAAGCTCATTGAGACACTTATAAGCACTCATGTTGTATGAAACTTGGTTTAGAGTCCTAGAACCCGCGTTGTTAGATGTTTCATATATTCGTCAAACTAGTCAAAAGCTCATTGAGACACTTATATGCACTCATGTTGCATGAAACTTAGTTTAGAGTCCTAGAAACCGCGTTGTTAGATGTTTCATAAGTTCGTCAAACTTGTACAAAGCTCATTGAGACACTTATAAGCACTCATGTTGCATGAAACTTCGTTTAGAGTCTTAGAAACCGCGTTGTTAGATGTTTCATAAGTTCGTCAAACTAGTACAAAGCTCATTGAGACACTTATAAGCACTCATGTTGCATGAAACTTGGTTTAGAGTCCTAGAAACGCGTTGTTAGATGTTTCATAAGTTCGTAAAACAAGTACAAAGCTCATTGAGACACTTATAAGCACTCATGTTGAATGAAACTTGGTTTAGAGTCCTAGAAACGTGTTGTTAGATGTTTCATAAGTTCGTAAAACTAGTACAAAGCTCATTGAGACACTTATAAGCACTCATGTTGAATGAAACTTGGTTTAGAGTCCTAGAAACGTGTTGTTAGATGTTTCATAAATTCTTCAAACTAGTACAAAGCTCATTGAGACACTTATAAGCACTCATGTTGCATGAACCTTAGTTTAGAGTCCTAGAAACGCGTTGTTAGATGTTTCATAAGTTCATAAAACTTGTACAAAGCTCATTGAGAAACTTATAAGCACTCATGTGGAATGAAACTTGGTTTAGATTCCTAGAACCCGCGTTATTAGATGTTTCATATGTTCGTCAAACTAGTCAAAAGCTCATTGAGACACTTATAAGCACTCATGTTGCATGAAACTTGGTTTAGAGTCCTAGAAACCGCGTTGTTATATGTTTCATAAGTTCGTCAAACTAGTACAAAGCTCATTGAGACACTTATAAGCACTCATGTTGAATGAAACTTGGTTTAGAGTCCTAGAAACGCGTTGTTAGATGTATCATAAGTTCGTCAAACTTGTACAAAGCTCATTGAAACACTTATAAGCACCCATGTTGTATGAAACTTGGTTTAGAATCCTAGAACCCGCGTTGTTAGATGTTTCATATATTCGTCAAACTAGTCAAAAGCTCATTGAGACACTTATAAGCACTCATGTTGCATGAAACTTGGTTTAGAGTACTAGAAACGCGTTGTTAGATGTTTCATAAGTTCGTCAAACTTGTACAAAGCTCATTGAGACACTTATAAGCACTCATGTTGCATGAAACTTCGTTTAGAGTCTTAGAAACCTCGTTGTTAGATGTTTCATAAGTTCGTCAAACTAGTACAAAGCTCATTGAGACACTTATAAGCACTCATGTTGAATGAAACTTGGTTTAGAGTCCTAGAAACGCGTTGTTAAATGTTTCATAAGTTCTTCAAACTTGTACAAACCTCATTGAGACACTTATAAGCAATTAGGTTGCATGAAACTTGGTTTAGAGTCCTAGAAACGCGTTGATAGATATTTCATAAGTTCGTAAAACTAGTACAAAGCTCATTGAGACACTTATAAGCACTCATGTTGAATGAAACTTGGTTTAGAATCCTAGAAACGCGTTGTTAGATGTTTCATAAGTTCGTAGAACTAGTTCAAAGCTCATTGAGACACTTATAAGCACTCATGTTGAATGAAACTTGGTTTAGAGTCCTAGAAACGTGTTGTTAGATGATTCATAAGTTCGTAAAACTAGTACAAACCTCATTGAGACACTTATAAGCACTCATATTTCATGAAACTTGGTTTAGAGTCCTAGAAACTGCGTTGTTAGATGTTTCATAAGTTCGTCAAGCTAGTACAACGCTCATTGAGACACTTATAAGCACTCATGTTGCATGAAACTTGGTTTAGAATCCTAGAAACGCATTGTTAGATGTTTCATAAGTTCGTCAAACTTGTACAAAGCTCATTGAGACGCTTATAAGCACTCATGATGCATGAAACTTGGTTTAGAGTCCTAGAAACCGCGTTGTTTGATGTTTCATAAGTTCGTCAAACCAGTAAAATGCACATTGAGACACTTATAAGCACTCTTGTTGCATGAAACTTGGTTTAGGTTCCTAGAAACCGCGTTGTTAGATGTTTCATAAGTTCGTCAAACTAGTACAAAGCTCATTGAGACACTTATAAGCACTCATGTTGAATGAAACTTGGTTTAGAGTCCTAGAAACGCGTTGTTAGATGATTCATAACTTCGTAAAACTAGTACAAACCTCATTGAGACACTTATAAGCACTCATGTTGCATGAAACTTGGTTTAGAGTCCTAGAAATGCGTTGTTAGATATTTCATAAGTTCGTCAAGCTAGTACAAGCTCATTGAGACACTTATAAGCACTTATGTTGCATGAAACTTGATTTAGAGTCCTAGAAACGCATTGTTAGATGTTTCATAAGTTCGTCAAACTTGTACAAAGCTCATTGAGACGCTTATAAGCACTCATGTTGCATGAAACTTGGTTTAGAGTCCTAGAAACCGGGTTGTTAGATGTTTCATAAGTTCGTCAAACCAGTACAATGCTCATTGAGACACTTATAAGCACTCATGTTGCATGAAATTTTGTTTAGAGTCTTAGAAACAGCGTTGTTAGATGTTTCATATATTCGTCAAACCAGTACAATGCTCATAGAGACACTTATAAGCACTCATGTTGCATGCAACTTCGTTTAGAGTCCTAGAAACCGCGTTGTTAGATGTTTCATAAGTTTGTCAAACTAGTTCAAAGCTCATTGAGACACATATAAGCACTCATGTTGCATGAAACTTGGTTTAAAGTCCTAGAAACGCGTTGTTAGATGTTTCATAAGTTCGTCAAACTTGTACAAAGCTCATTGAGACACTTATAAGCAGTCATGTTGTATGAAACTTGGTTTATAGTCCTAGAACCCGCGTTGTTAGATGTTTCATATATTCGTCAAACTAGTCAAAAGCTCATTGAAACACTTATAAGCACTCATGTTGCATGAAACTTACTTTAAAGTCCTAGAAACCGCGTTGTTAGATGTTTCATAAGTTCGTCAAACTAGTACAAAGCTCATTGAGACACTTATAAGCACTCATGTTGAATGAAACTTGGTTTAGAGTCCTAGAAACGCGTTGTTAGATGTATCATAAGTTCGTCAAACTTGTACAAAGCTCATTGAGACACTTATAAGCACTCATGTTGTATGAAACTTGGTTTAGAGTCCTAGAACCCGCGTTGTTAGATGTTTCATATATTCGTCAAACTAGTCAAAAGCTCATTGAGACACTTATATGCACTCATGTTGCATGAAACTTAGTTTAGAGTCCTAGAAACCGCGTTGTTAGATGTTTCATAAGTTCGTCAAACTTGTACAAAGCTCATTGAGACACTTATAAGCACTCATGTTGCATGAAACTTCGTTTAGAGTCTTAGAAACCGCGTTGTTAGATGTTTCATAAGTTCGTCAAACTAGTACAAAGCTCATTGAGACACTTATAAGCACTCATGTT
>CAUVZT010000103.1:0-67990 GCA_963556525.1 Cochlearia excelsa
AAGTTTCATGCAACATGAGGGCTTATAAGTGTCTCAATGAGCTTTGTTCTAGTTTGGCGAACTTATGAAACATCTAACAACGCGGTTTCTAGGACTCTAAACTAAGTTTCATGCAACATGAGTGCTTATAAGTGGCTCAATGAGCTTTTGACTAGTTTGACGAACATATGAAACATCTAACAACGCGGGTTCTAGGACTCTAAACCAAGTTTGATACAACATGAGTGCTTATAAGTGTCTCAATGAGCTTTCTACAAGTTTGACGAACTTATGAAACATCTAACAACGCGTTTCTAGGACTCTAAACCAAGTTTCATGCAACATGAGTGCTTATAAGTGTCTCAATGAGCTTTGTACTAGTTTGACAAACTTATGAAACATCTAACAACGCGTTTCTAGGACTCTAAACGAAGTTTCATGCAACATGAGTGCTTATAAGTGTCTCAATGAGCTTTTTACTCGTTTGAAGAACTTATGAAACATCTAACAACGCGTTTCTAGGACTCTAAACGAAGTTTCATGCAACATGAGTGCTTATAAGTGTCTCAATGAGCTTTGTACAAGTTTGACGAACTTATAAAACATCTAACAACGCGTTTCTAGGACTCTAAACCAATTTTAATGCAACATGAGTGCTTATAAGTGTCTCAATGAGCTTTGTACAAGTTTCATGAAACATCGAACAACGCGTTTCTAGGACTCCAAACGAAGTTTCATGCAACATGAGTGCTTATAAGTGTCTCAATGAGCATTTTACTAGTTTGAAGAACTTATGAAACATCTAACAACGCGTTTCTAGGACTCTAAACCAAGTTTCATTCAACATGAGTGCTTATAAGTGGCTCAATGAGCTTTGTACTAGTTCTACAAACTTATGAAACGACTAACAACGCGTTTCTAGGACTCTAAACCAAGTTTCATGCAACATGAGTGCTTATAAGTGTCTCAATGAGCTTTGTACTAGTTTGACGAACTTATGAAACATCTAACAACGCGGTTTCTAGGACTCTAAACTAAGTTTCATACAACATGACTTGCTTATAAGTGTCTCAATGAGCTTTTGACTAGTTTGACGAACATATGAAACATCTAACAACGCGGGTTATAGGACTCTAAACCAAGTTTCATTCCACATCAGTGCTTATAAGTGTCTCAATGAGCTTTGACAAGTTTTACGAACTTATGAAACATCTAACAACGCGTTTCTAGGACTCTAAACCAAGTTTCATGCAACATGAGTACTTATAAGTGTCTCAATGAGCTTTGTACTAGTTTGACGAACTTATGAAACATCTAACAACGCGGGTTCTAGGACTCTAAACCAAGTTTCATTCCACATCAGTGCTTATAAGTGTCTCAATGAGCTTTGACAAGTTTTACGAACTTATGAAACATCTAACAACGCGTTTCTAGGACTCTAAACCAAGTTTCATGCAACATGAGTACTTATAAGTGTCTCAATGAGCTTTGTATTAGTTTGACGAACTTATGAAACATCTAACAACACGGTTTCTACGACTCTAAACAAAGTTTCATGCAACATGAGTGCTTATAAGTGTCTCAATGAGCTTTTTGCTAGTTTGAAGAACTTACGAAACATCTAACAACGCGTTTCTAGTACTCTAAACCAAATTTCATTCAACATGAGTGCTTATAAGTGTCTCAATGAGCTTTGTACTAGTTCTACAAACTTATGAAACGACTAACAACGCGTTTCTAGGACTTTAAACCAAGTTTCATGCAACATGAGTGCTTATATGTGTCTCAATGAGCTTTGTACTAGTTTGACAAACTTATGAAACATCTAACAACGCGGTTTCTAAGACTCCAAACGAAGTTTCATGCAACATGAGTGCTTATAAGTGTCTCAATGAGCTTTTTACTAGTTTGACGAACTTATGAAACATCTAACAACGCGTTTCTAGGACTCTAAACCAAGTTTCATTCAACATGAGTGCTTATAAGTGTCTCAATGAGCTTTGTACTAGTTTTACGAACTTATGAAACATCTAAAAACGCGTTTCTAGGACTCTAAACCAAGTTTCATGCAACATGAGTGCTTATATGTGTCTCAATGAGCGTTGTACTAGTTTGACGAAATTATGAAACATCTAACAACGCGGTTTCTAGGACTCTAAACGAAGTTTCATGCAACATGAGTGCTTATAAGTGTCTCAATGATCTTTGTACAAGTTTGACGAACTTATGAAACATCTAACAACGCGTTTCTAGGACTGTAAACCAAGTTTCATGCAACATGAGTGCTTATAAGTGTCTCAATGAGTTTTGTACTAGTTTGACGAACTTATGAAACATCTAACAACGCGGTTTCTAGGACTCTAAACTAAGTTTCATGCAACATGAGTGCTTATAAGTGTTTCAATGAGCTTTTGACTAGTTTGACGAATATATGAAACATCTAACAACGCGGGTTCTAGGACTCTAAACCAAGTTTCATACAACATGACTGCTTATAAGTGTCTCAATGAGCTTTGTACAAGTTTGACGAACTTATGAAACATCTAACAACGCGTTTCTAGGACTCTAAACCAAGATTCATGCAACATGAGTGCTTATATGTGTCTCAATGAGCGTTGTACTAGTTTGAAGAAATTATGAAACATTTAACAACGCGGTTTCTAAGACTCTAAACGAAGTTTCATGCAACATGAGTGCTTATAAGTGTCTCAATGAGCTTTGTACAAGTTTGACGAACTTATGAAACATCTAACAACGCGTTTCTAGGACTCTAAACCAAGTTTCATGCAACATGAGTGCTTATAAGTGTCTCAATGAGCTTTGTACTAGTTTGACGAACTTATGAAACATCTAACAACGCGGTTTCTAGGACTTTAAACTAAGTTTCATGCAACATGAGTGCTTATAAGTGTTTCAATGAGCTTTTGACTAGTTTGACGAACATATGAAACATCTAACAACGCGGGTCTAGGACTCTAAACCTAGTTTGATACAACATGAGTGCTTATAAGTGTCTCAATGAGCTTTCTACAAGTTTGACGAACTTATGAAACATCTAACAACGCGTTTCTAGGACTCTAAACGAAGTTTCATGCAACATGAGTGCTTATAAGTGTCTCAATGAGCTTTTTACTAGTTTGAAGAACTTATGAAACATCTAACAACGCGTTTCTAGGACTCTAAACAAAGTTTCATGCAACATGAGTGCTTATAAGTGTCTCAATGAGCTTTGTACAAGTTTGACGAACTTATGAAACATCTAACAACGCGTTTCTAGGACTCTAAACCAAGTTTAATGCAACATGAGTGCTTATAAGTGTCTCAATGAGCTTTGTACTAGTTTGACGAACTTATGAAACATCGAACTACGCGTTTCTAGGACTCTAAACCAAGTTTCATGCAACATGAGTGCTTATAAGTGTCTCAATGAGCTTTGTACAAGTTTTACGAACTTATGAAACATCGAACAACGCCTTTCTAGCACTCTAAACCAAGTTTCATGCAACATGAGGGCTTATAAGTGTCTCAATGAGCTTTGTACTAGTTTGACGAACTTATGAAACATCTAACAACGCGGTTTCTAGGACTCTAAACTAAGTTTCATGCAACATGAGTGCTTATAAGTGTCTCAATGAGCTTTTGACTAGTTTGACGAACATATGAAACATCTAACAACGCGGGTTCTAGGACTCTAAACCAAGTTTGATACAACATGAGTGCTTATAAGTGTCTCAATGAGCTTTCTACAAGTTTGACGAACTTATGAAACATCTAACAACGCGTTTCTAGGACTCTAAACCAAGTTTCATGCAACATGAGTGCTTATATGTGTCTCAATGAGCTTAGTAGTAATTTGACAAACTTATGAAACATCTAACAACGCGGTTTCTAAGACTCCAAACGAAGTTTCATGCAACATGAGTGCTTATAAGTGTCTCAATGAGCTTTTTACTAGTTTGAAGAACTTATGAAACATCTAACAACGCGTTTCTAGGACTCTAAAGCAAGTTTCATTCAACATGAGTGCTTATAAGTGGCTCAATAAGCTTTGTACTAGTTCTACAAACTTATGAAACGACTAACAACGCGTTTCTAGGACTCTAAACCAAGTTTCATGCAACATGAGTGCTTATAAGTGTCTCAATGAGCTTTGTACTAGTTTGACGAACTTATGAAACATCTAACAACGCGGTTTCTAGGACTCTAAACTAAGTTTCATGCAACATGAGTGCTTATAAGTGTCTCAATGATCATTTGACGAGTTTTACGAACATATGAAACATCTAATAACGCGGGTTCTAGGACTCTAAACCAAGTTTCATTCCACATCAGTGCTTATAAGTGTCTCAATGAGCTTTGACAAGTTTTACGAACTTATGAAACATCTAACAACGCGTTTCTAGGACTCTAAACCAAGTTTCATGCAACATGAGTGCTTATAAGTGTCTCAATGAGGTTTGTACTAGTTTTACGAACTTATGAATCATCTAACAACGCGTTTCTAGGACTCTAAACCAAGTTTCATTCAACATGAGTGCTTATAAGTGTCTCAATGAGCTTTTGACTAGTTTGACGAACATATGAAACATCTAACAACACGGGTTCTAGGACTCTAAACCAAGTTTGATACAACATGAGTGCTTATAAGTGTCTCAATGAGCTTTGTACAAGTTTGACGAACTTATGAAACATCTAACAACGCGTTTCTAGGACTCTAAACCAAGTTTCATACAACATGAGTGCTTATATGTGTCTCAATGAGTTTTGTACTAATTTGACAAACTTAAGAAACATCTAACAACGCGGTTTCTAAGACTCCAAACGAAGTTTCATGCAACATGAGTGCTTATAAGTGTCTCAATGAGCTTTTTGCTAGTTTGAAGAACTTATGAAACATCTAACAACGCGTTTCTAGGACTCTAAACCAAATTTCATTCAACATGAGTGCTTATAAGTGGCTCAATGAGCTTTGTACTAGTTCTACAAACTTATGAAACGACTAACAACGCGTTTCTAGGACTTTAAACCAAGTTTCATGCAACATGAGTGCTTATATGTGTCTCAATGAGCTTTGTACTAGTTTGACAAACATATGAAACATCTAACAACGCGGTTTCTAAGACTCCAAACGAAGTTTCATGCAACATGAGTGCTTATAAGTGTCTCAATGAGCTTTTTACTAGTTTGACGAACTTATGAAACATCTAACAACGCGTTTCTAGGACTCTAAACCAAGTTTCATACAACATGAGTGCTTATAAGTGTCTCAATGAGCTTTCTACAAGTTTGACGAACTTATGAAACATCTAACAACGCGTTTCTAGGACTCTAAACGAAGTTTCATGCAACATGAGTGCTTATAAGTGTCTCAATGAGCTTTTTACTAGTTTGAAGAACTTATGAAACATCTAACAACGCGTTTCTAGGACTCTAAACGAAGTTTCATGCAACATGAGTGCTTATAAGTGTCTCAATGAGCTTTGTACAAGTTTGACGAACTTATGAAACATCTAACAACGCGTTTCTAGGACTCTAAACCAAGGTTAATGCAACATGAGTGCTTATAAGTGTCTCAATGAGCTTTGTACTAGTTTGACGAACTTATGAAACATCGAACAACGCGTTTCTAGGACTCTAAACCAAGTTTCATGCAACATGAGTGCTTATAAATGTCTCAATGAGCTTTGTACAAGTTTTACGAACTTATGAAACATCGAACAACGCCTTTATAGGACTCTAAACCAAGTTTCATGCAACATGAGGGCTTATAAGTGTCTCAATGAGCTTTGTACTAGTTTGACGAACTTATGAAACATCTAACCACGCGGTTTCTAGGACTCTAAACCAAGTTTGATACAACATGAGTGCTTATAAGTGTCTCAATGAGCTTTCTACAAGTTTGACGAACTTATGAAACATCTAACAACGCGTTTCTAGGACTCTAAACCAAGTTTCATGCAACATGAGTGCTTATATGTGTTTCAATGAGCTTTGTACTAATTTGACAAACTTATGAAACATCTAACAACGCGGTTTCTAAGACTCCAAACGAAGTTTCATGCAACATGAGTGCTTATAAGTGTCTCAATGAGCTTTTTACTAGTTTGAAGAACTTATGAAACATCTAACAACGCGTTTCTAGGACTCTAAACCAAGTTTCATTCAACATGAGTGCTTATAAGTGGCTCAATGAGCTTTGTACTAGTTCTACAAACTTATGAAACGACTAACAACACGTATCTAGGACTCTAAACCAAGTTTCATGCAACATGAGTGCTTATATTTGTCTCAATGAGCTTTGTACTAGTTTGACAAACTTATGAAACATCTAACAACGCGGTTTCTAAGACTCCAAACGAAGTTTCATGCAACATGAGTGCTTATAAGTGTCTCAATGAGCTTTGTACTAGTTTGACGAACTTATGAAACATCTAACAACGCGGTTTCTAGGACTCTAAACTAAGTTTCATGCAACATGAGTGCTTATAAGTGTCTCAATGAGCTTTTGACTAGTTTTACGAACATATGAAACATCTAACAACGCGGGTTCTAGGACTCGAAACCAAGTTTCATTCCACATAAGTGCTTATAAGTGTCTCAATGAGCTTTGACAAGTTTTACGAACTTATGAAACATCTAACAACGCGTTTCTAGGACTCTAAACCAAGTTTCATGCAACATGAGTACTTATAAGTGTCTCAATGAGCTTTGTACTTGTTTGACGAACTTATGAAACATCTAACAACGCGGTTTCTAGGACTCTAAACTAAGTTTCATGCAACATGAGTGCTTATAAGTGTCTCAATGAGATTTTGACTAGTTTGACGAACATATGAAACATCTAACAACGCGGGTTCTAGGACTCTGAACCAATTTGATACAACATGAGTGCTTATAAGTGTCTCAATGAGCTTTGTACAAGTTTGACGAACTTATGAAACATCTAACAACGCGTTTCTAGGACTCTAAACCAAGTTTCATGCAACATGAGTGCTTATATGTGTCTCAATGAGTTTTGTACTAATTTGACAAACTTATGAAACATCTAACAACGCGGTTTCTAAGACTCCAAACGAAGTTTCATGCAACATGAGTGCTTATAAGTGTCTCAATGAGCTTTTTACTAGTTTCAAGAACTTATGAAACATCTAAAAACGCGTTTCTAGGACTCTAAACCAAGTTTCATTCAACATGAGTGCTTATAAGTGGCTCAATGAGCTTTGTACTAGTTCTACAAACTTATGAAATGACTAACAACGCGTTTCTAGGACTCTAAACCAAGTTTCATGCAACATTAGTGCTTATATGTGTCTCAATGAGCTTTGTACTAGTTTGACAAACTTATGAAACATCTAACAACACGGTTTCTAAGACTCCAAACGAAGTTTCATGCAACATGAGTGCTTATAAGTGTCTCAATGAGCTTTTTACTAGTTTGACGAACTTATGAAACATCTAACAACGCGTTTCTAGGACTCTAAACCAAGTTTCATTCAACATGAGTGCTTATAAGTGTCTCAATGAGCTTTGTACTAGTTTTACGAACTTATGAAACATCTAACAATGCGTTTCTAGGACTCTAAACCAAGTTTCATTCAACATGAGTGCTTATAAGTGTCTCAATGAGCTTTGTACTAGTTTTACGAACTTATGAAATATATAACAACGCGTTTCTAGGATTCTAAACCAAGTTTCATGCAACATGAGTGCTTATAAGTGTCTCAATGAGCTTTGTACTAGTTTGACAAACTTATGAAACATCTAACAACGCGGTTTCTAGGACTCTAAACTAAGTTTAATGCAACATGAGTGCTTATAAGTGTTTCAATGAGCTTTTGACTAGTTTGACGAATATATGAAACATCTAACAACGCGGGTTCTAGGACTCTAAACCAAGTTTCATACAACATGATTGCTTATAATTGTCTCAATGAGCTTTGTACAAGTTTGACGAACTTATGAAACATCTAACAACGCGTTTCTAGGACTCTAAACCAAGTTTAATGCAACATGAGTGCTTATATGTGTCTCAATGAGCTTTGTACTAGTTTGACGAACATATGAAACATCTAACAACGCGGTTTCTAGGACTCTAAACGAAGTTTCATGCAACATGAGTGCTTATAAGTGTCTCAATGAGCATTGTACTTGGTTTGACGAACTTATGAAACATCTAACAACGCGGTTTCTAAGACTCTAAACCAAATTTCATGCAACATGAGTGCTTATAAGCGTCTCAATGAGCTTTGTACAAGTTTTACGAACTTATGAAACATCGAACAACGCGTTTCTAGGACTCTAAACCAAGTTTCATGCAACATGAGTGCTTATAAGTGTCTCAATGAGCTTTGTACTACCTTGACGAACTTATGAAATATCTAACAACGCATTTCTAGGACTCTAAACCAAGTTTCATGCAACATGAGTGCTTATAAGTGTCTCAATGAGGTTTGTACTAGTTTTACGAACTTATGAAACATCTAACAACGCGGTTTCTAGGAATCTAAACCAAGTTTCATGCAACATGAGTGCTTATAAGTGTCTCAATGAGCTTTGTACTAGTTTGACGAACTTATGAAACATCTAACAACGCAGTTTCTAGGACTATAAACAAAGTTTCATGCAACATGAGTGCTTATAAGTGTCTCAATGAGCTTTATACTAGTTTGACGAACTTATGAAACATCGAACAACGCGTTTCTAGGACTCTAAACCAAGTTTCATGCAACATGAGTGCTTATAAGTGTCTCAATGAGCTTTGTACAAGTTTTACGAACTTATTAAACATCGAACAACGCGTTTCTAGGACTCTAAACCAAGTTTCATGCAACATGAGTGCTTATAAGTGTCTCAATGAGCTTTGTACTTGTTCGACGAATTTATGAAACATCTAACAACGCGTTTCTAGTACTCTAAACAAAGTTTCATGCAACATGAGTGCTTATAATTGTCTCAACGAGCTTTGTATAAGTTTGACGAACTTATAAAACATCTAACAACGCGTTTCTAGGACTCTAAACAAAGTTTCATGCAACATGAGTGCTTATAAGTGTCTCAATGAGCTTTGAACTAGTTTGACGAACTTATGAAACATCTAACAACGCGGTTTCTAGGACTCTAAACTAAGTTTCATGCAACATGAGTGCTTATAAGTGTCTCAATGAGCTTTTGACTAGTTTGACGAACATATGAAACATCTAACAACGCGGGTTCTAGGACTCTAAACCAAGTTTCATTCCACATCAATGCTTATAAGTGTCTCAATGAGCTTTGTACAAGTTTTACGAACTTATGAAACATCTAACAACGCGTTTCTAGGACTCTATACAAGGGTTCATGCAACATGAGTGCTTATAAGTGTCTCAATTTTCTTTGTACTAGTTTGAAGAACTTATGAAATATCTAACAACGCATTTCTAGGACTCTAAACCAAGTTTCATTCAACATGACTGCTTATAAGTGTCTCAATGAGCTTTGTACTAGTTTTACGAACTTATGAAACATCTAACAACGCGTTTCTAGGACTCTAAACCAAGTTTCATTCAACATGAGTTCTTATAAGTGTCTCAATGAGCTTTGTACTAGTTTTACGAACTTATGAAACATCTAACAATGCGTTTCTAGGACTCTAAACCAAGTTTTATGCTACATGAGTGCTTATAAGTGTCTCAATGAGCTTTGTACTAGTTTGACGAACTTATGAAACATCTAACAACATTGTTTCTAAGACTCTAAACGAAGTTTCATGCAACATGAGTGCTTATAAGTGTCTCAATGAGCTTTGTACAAGTTTGACGAACTTATGAAACATCTAACAACGCGTTTCTAGGACTCTAAACCAAGTTTCATGTAACATGAGTGCTTATAAGTGTCTCAATGAGCTTTGTACTAGTTTGACGAACTTATGAAACATCTAACAACGCGGTTTCTAGGACTCTAAACTAAGTTTCATGCAACATGAGTGCTTATAAGTGTCTCAATGAGCTTTTGACTAGTTTGACGAATATATGAAACATCTAACAACGCGGGTTCTAGGACTCTAAACCAAGTTTCATACAACATGAGTGCTTATAAGTGTCTCAATGAACTTTGTACAAGTTTGACGAACTTATGAAACATCTAACAACGCGTTTCTAGGACTCTAAACCAAGTTTCATTCCACATGAGTGCTTATAAGTGTCTCAATGAGCTTTGTACTAGTTTGACGAACTTATGAACATCGAACAACGCGTTTCTAGGACTCTGAACCAAGTTTCATGCAACATGAGTGCTTATAAGTGTCTCAATGAGCTTTGTACTAGTTTGATGAACTTATGAAACATCTAACAACGCGTTTCTAGGACTCTAAACCAAGTTTCATGCAACATGAGTGCTTATAAGTCTCTCAATGAGCTTTGTACTAGTTTGACGAACTTATGAAACATCTAACAACGCGGTTTCTAGGACTCTAAACTAAGTTTCATGCAACATGAGTGCTTATAAGTGTCTTAATGAGCTTTTGACTAGTTTGACGAATATATGAAATATCTAACAGCGCGGGTTCTAGGACTCTAAACCAAGTTTTATACAACATGACTGCTTATAAGTGTCTCAATGAGCTTTGTACAAGTTTGACGAACTTATAAAACATCTAACAACGCGTTTCTAGGACTCTAAACCAAGTTTCATGCAACATGAGTGCTTATATGTTTCTCAATGAGCTTTGTACTAGTTTGACGAACTTATGAAACATCTAACAACGCGGTTTCTAGGACTCTAAACGAAGTTTCATGCAACATGAGTGCTTATAAGTGTCTCAATGAGCATTGTACTGGTTTGACGAACTTATGAAACATCTAACAACGCGGTTTCTAAGACTCTAAACCAAGTTTCATTGAACATGAGTGCTTATAAGTGTCTCAATGAGCATTGTACTGGTTTGACGAACTTATGAAACATCTAACAACGCGGTTTCTAGGACTTTAAACCAAGTTTCATGCAACATGAGTGCTTATAAGCGTCTCAATGAGCTTTGTACAAGTTTGACGAACTTATGAAACATCTAACAACGCATTTCTAGGACTCTAAACCAAGTTTCATGCAACATGAGTGCTTATAAGTGTCTCAATGAGCTTTGTACTAGCTTGACGAACTTATGAAATATCTAACAACGCATTTCTAGGACTCTAAACCAAGTTTCATGCAACATGAGTGCTTATAAGTGTCTCAATGAGATTTGTACTAGTTTTACGAACTTATGAATCATCTAACAACGCGTTTCTAGGACTCTAAACCAAGTTTCATTCATTATGAGTGCTTATAAGTGTCTCAATGAGCTTTGTACTAGTTTGACGAACTTATGAAACATCTAACAACGCGGTTTCTAGGAATCTTAACCAAGTTTCATGCAACATGAGTGCTTATAAGTGTCTCAATGATCTTTGTACTAGTTTGACGAACTTATGAAACATCTAACAACGCAGTTTCTAGGACTCTAGACAAAGTTTCATGCAACATGAGTGCTTATAAGTGTCTCAATGAGCTTTGTACTAGTTTGACGAACTTATGAAACATCGAACAACGCGTTTCTAGGACTCTAAACCAAGTTTCATGCAACATGAGTGCTTAGAAGTGTCTCAATGAGCTTTGTACAAGTTTTACGAACTTATGAAACATCGAAAAACGCGTTTCTAGGACTCTAAACCAAGTTTCATGCAACATGTGTGCTTATAAGTGTCTTAATGAGCTTTGTACAAGTTTGACGAACTTATGAAACATCTAACAACGCGTTTCTAGGACTCTAAACCAAGTTTCATGTAACATGAGTGCTTATAAGTGTCTCAATGAGTTTTGTACTAGTTTGACGAACTTATGAAACATCTAACAACGCGGTTTCTAGGACTCTAAACTAAGTTTCATGCAACATGAGTGCTTATAAGTGTCTCAATGAGCTTTTGACTAGTTTGACGAATATATGAAACATCTAACAACGCGGGTTCTAGGACTCTAAACCAAGTTTCATACAACATGAGTGCTTATAAGTGTCTCAATGAGCTTTGTACAAGTTTGACGAACTTATGAAACATCTAACAACGCGTTTCTAGGACTCTAAACCAAGTTTCATTCAACATGAGTGCTTATAAGTCTCTCAATGAGCTTTGTACTAGTTTGACGAACTTATGAAACATCTAACAACGCGGTTTCTAGGACTCTAAACTAAGTTTCATGCAACATGAGTGCTTATAAGTGTCTTAATTAGCTTTTGACTAGTTTGACGAATATATGAAACATCTAACAACGCGGGTTCTAGAATTCTAAACGAAGTTTCATACAACATGATTTGTTTATACGTGTCTCAATGAGCTTTGTACTAGTTTGACGAACTTATGAAACATCTAACAACGCGGTTTCTAGGACTCTAAACGAAGTTTCATGCAACATGAGTGCTTATAAGTGTCTCAATGAGCATTGTACTAGTTTGACGAACTTATGAAACATCTAACAACGCGGTTTCTAGGACTCTAAACCAAGATTCATGCAACATGAGTGCTTATAAGTGTCTCAATGAGCATTGTACTGGTTTGACGAACTTATGAAACATCTAACAACGCGGTTTCTAGGACTCTAAACCAAGTTTTATGCAACATGAGTGCTTACAAGTGTCTCAATGAGCTTTGTACTAGTTTGACGATCTTATGAAACATCGAACAACGCGTTTCTAGGACTCTAAACCAAGTTTCATGCAACATGAGTGCTTATAAGTGTCTCAATGAGCTTTGTACAAATTTTACGAACTTATGAAACATCGAACAACGCCTTTCTAGGACTCTAAACCAAGTTTCATGCAACATGAGGGCTTATAAGTGTCTCAATGAGCTTTGTACTAGTTTGACGAACTTATGAAACATCTAACAACGCGGTTTCTAGGACTCTAAACTAAGTTTCATGCAACATGAGTGCTTATAAGTGTCTCAATGAGCTTTTGACTAGTTTGAAGAACATATGAAACATCTAACAACGCGGGTTCTAGGACTCTAAACCAAGTTTGATTCAACATGAGTGCTTATAAGTGTCTCAATGAGCTTTGTACAAGTTTGACGAACTTATGAAACATCTAACAACGCGTTTCTAGGACTCTAAACCAAGTTTCATGCAACATGAGTGCTTATATGTGTCTCAATGAGTTTTGTACTAATTTGACAAACTTATGAAACATCTAACAACGCGTTTTGTAAGACTCCAAACGAAGTTTCATGCAACATGAGTTCTTATAAGTGTATCAATGAGCTTTTTACTAGTTTGAAGAACTTATGAAACATCTAACAACGCGTTTCTAGGACTCTAAACCAAGTTTCATTCAACATGAGTGCTTATAAGTGGCTCAATGAGCTTTGTACTAGTTTGACGAACTTATGAAACATCTAACAACGCGGTTTCTAGGACTCTAAACTAACTTTCATGCAACATGAGTGCTTATAAGTGTTTCAATGAGCTTTTGACTAGTTTGACGAATATATGAAACATCTAACAACGCGGGTTCTAGGACTCTAAACCAAGTTTCATACAACATGATTTGCTTATAAGTGTCTCAATGAGCTTTGTACAAGTTTGACGAACTTATGAAACATCTAACAACGCGTTTCTAGGACTCTAAACAAAGTTTCATGCAACATGAGTGCTTATATGTGTCTCAATGAGCTTTGTACTAGTTTGACAAACTTATGAAACATCTAACAACGCAGTTTCTAAGACTCCAAACGAAGTTTCATGCAACATGAGTGCTTATAAGTGTCTCAATGAGCTTTTTACTAGTTTGACGAACTTATGAAACATCTAACAATGCGTTTCTAGGACTCTAAACCAAGTTTCATTCAACATGAGTGCTTATAAGCGTCTCAATGAGCTTTGTACAAGTTTGACGAACTTATGAAACATATAACAATGCATTTCTAGGACTCTAAACCAAGTTTCATTCAACATGAGTGCTTATAAGTGTCTCAATGAGCTTTGTACTAGCTTGACGAAATTATGAAATATCTAACAACGCATTTCTAGGACTCTAAACCAAGTTTCATGCAACATGAGTGCTTATAAGTGTCTCAATGAGATTTGTACTAGTTTTACGAACTTATGAATCATCTAACAACGCGGTTTCTAGGACTCTAAACTAAGTTTCATGCAACATGAGTGCTTATAAGTGTTTCAATGAGCTTTTGACTAGTTTGACGAATATATGAAACATCTAACAACGCGGGTTCTAGGACTCTAAACCAAGTTTCATAAAACATGACTGCTTACAAGTGTCTCAATGAGCTTTGTACTAGTTTGACGAACTTATGAAACATCTAACAACGCGTTTCTAGGACTCTAAACCAAGTTTCATGCAACATGAGGGCTTATATGTGTCTCAATGAGCGTTGTACTAGTTTGACGAAATTATGAAACGTCTAACAAAGCGGTTTCTAAGACTCTAAACGAAGTTTCATGCAACATGAGTGCTTATAAGTGTCTCAATGAGCATTGTACTGGTTTGACGAACTTATGAAACATCTAACAACGCGGTTTCTAAGACTCTAAACCAAGATTCATGCAACATGAGTGCTTATAAGTGTCTCAATGCGCATTGTACTTGGTTTGACGAACTTATGAAACATCTAACAACGCGGTTTCTAGGACTCTAAACCAAGTTTTATGCAACATGAGTGCTTACAAGTGTCTCAATGAGGTTTGTACTAGTTTGACGAATGATAAACGAGATTTTACCCTCGTTCAATCGAATGCCTTATTGTAGTATTTAAGGTGTCAATCCGAATCAGGAGCAACTAATGTAATAAACCTTATGAGAAACTATACTCAGTTTAAGCGAGTGCAAAAGAGTTGTTTTTATTTTGTAACCGATGTGAATTTGCAAGAAAACAAAAGATTAATTTGACAAGTTTTTAAGATTAAATTTAAGACAAAACAACCAGGTTGGGGTACTTTAGCGGGTGATCAACTTTCAGATTTCTAAATGTCTTTTAACAATTGTAACTTTAAGGTTTTGAAAACGTAATTTAGATCAATCCACTCCCGTGACAATGATCCTTTTCCTAACAAGTAAACTAAAACAATGCCTTGGATAGTTTAAGTTTTAGAAAACATTTAGTTCAAATCAATTCAACCACTAAACTTATTAACACAGATTCCTCGGTTAAGCTAGGTTTAGTTTTAGGATAATTGTTCAGGAACTCCACACTTTTCCCAAAGGTGAAGCTTCCTGGGTTCTATCAATTGAATGGCCAATTCAATCAAAGCATTAAGGACATTACCCTAGATTAAAGTTTTATAAAGTTTAAGATCAAGACAATTACAATCCTAATGTTGATTTACCCTTTTTCCCCAACCTAATTGCCTAAGGGAGATTACTCACTAAACATTATGAATACCAAAACAATCAAGGTTGAAAACAACATGAAAAGCAAAATAACAAGATTAAGGGAAAGAAGAACTCTGTTATTGAAATAGGTGTACAAGAATCTTGATTGCAAAACAAATCCAAGCAAGCAAATCTCCAATCCCAAGTACAAGAACCAACTCAAGAACAAAGTATGATAAAAGATAAAAAAACAAAAACTGCTCAAAAACAATGTTTTGACCTAAAAATTCGTCTTGGGCCTTTGAAAAACGTCTTGGGCCTTTTCCTTTTCTCTATTTTACGCCCTCGATATCGACCAGATTTCGGTCGATACTCTTGGTCGATATCGACCGAGCGGTCGATACTGCGATCGATATGAGTTTAGGCTCAATATCGACCGAATCGGTCGATACAACTGGTCGATATTGACTCCTTCTTCTCTTTTTCGCCTTTTCTTCGCGCCTCGACCACAGCTAATCAGCAAAACTTGCGATAATGGTCGTTTCTCTACTTTAAACCTCTTTTCCTCGCCTTTTTGTCGCTTTAGCACTCCCGAACCGAAAACGCATGAACAAACACAAATGCAACCTATATGATACTAAATGCAACCTAAATGTGTTAGTTCTAATGCAAAAATCAAAGTAAAAACATGCTAAATATGCAATATATCAACTCCCCCAAACTTATCATTTGCTTGTCCTCAAGCAAGAGAACTAACATCAAAGTTTAAAAGGGTATAGAGGCGGGGACCTCGGAACCAAAAGTAACGCGAAGAGTGTAGTGAACGAGTATCCTAAACATAGTATCCTATCGCAACCGAGCTAGTTCTACCTATTGCCATTCATCTCAAACTCCGTCTAAATCCGTTATTATTACCAAAAGCATGTGATCCACTTGTCTAGTCTAAGCACCTTTCACATTCAATTAAGCATAGTCAAAACATGAAACATGATCAAGAATTTTCAAGAGTTTTTCTATTTGTCTAGGTAAAAACGGGATTTCGAATCAAAAGAGGAGGCTAACACTCAGGCATGTGGTCAGTTGTAATGCGGTTTCTCTCGGGGAGTGAAAGGGTTAAACAAAACCGGGAAAGACAAGAAACAATACAAGTCCGGACATCCATCCCTATATAACTCTATCCACTAACCCATCGTCTTCTTCTAAACATTTAAACGCTTAAACATCGAGTTTCTTTTCTTTTCTTAACAACCTTAGGGGATTATTTTTGGCTAAGTTTCTTTTCTCTCTTTTTTTTTTCTTTTTCGATTTCTTTTTTTTTTTTTTTTTTTTTTTTTTTTTTTTTCTTAGCCATTCTTTTACCCCTAGGTGTTTTACATTTCTCGTGTTTATTTTCTTAATATTCAAAACTCAAAGACGTGTCTCACCAAACCATTGCCCCCCTCTAAATCACTAGTCTAAGGAAAACTAGCCCAATGGATGTCCTTTCTTGTCGCTCCCTATACTTTCAAGTTTTTGCGAAACCAAACAATCACTAAATGAAAAGAATTCTCACAAGTGTTTGGGTTAAGGTTTAGGGGTGAGAGGGGAATCATCCTTAGAATGAGAATGACCGGATTGCGCTTGCGCTTAAAGTGTTTCGGTTTAGGAAGCCACAATCCGTAGAAATCACAAAGCCATAGAAATACTCTTAAAAACTCTCAATCATGTTAATTAGAAGTCAAGTTTAGGTTCAAATAGTTTTTGAAGGCTACCTAGAACTATCAAGCTTCATAACCACACTATTGGCTTTTTAAACATCAATGTCTAGGGTCGAGATTTCAAGATTTTCGGTGAGTTCTAAGTCGTTTGAGGAAGACACTACACTTAAGATACCGTTCAAAACACTAGACGCGTCGCTTTATAAGGCTAAAATCATCATAGATCCCCTATGCATATGACCTAAATGAACTAATCCTACATGCATTTTTTTGTGTTTTTGAGTTTTTTTTTTTTTTTTTTTTTTTTTTATGTCACTAATATGAAACTATATGACTACTCCCCCAAACTTAAATCACACAGTCTCTGTGTGAAGAAAGTATTTGGAGAAGATCCTATATGCAAAAACTAATGCAAAAGAAATATGCTTATGTACAACGGTTTCAGGAGTTACCTCAATAGTAGTGTCGCGAGGCGTCGAACTCCTCGTCGTCCGTCGAGAAGGTAGGAGACTCGTTATCTGACTCATGACGAGGTGGTGAAGCGATGTAGCGTCGGGGTCTCCTCTCGGACCTGCGCGGCTCAGCTTGGGTTCCCTCGGGTTCCCTCACATCGGATGGTGCGCTCCGACTCGTACTACAACTCGCACAATTGGCTACCTTGGCCAGCTTCTTCTTCAAGGACTTGACTTCCTTGACAAGTTTCCCGATGGTGCGATCCTGAAACCTGTTCCAGCGCATCATGTTCTTCATCTCCATGTAGATATCCTGAAGTGGCCCTGGTTTGCTCGGTATCGCCATCTTGCCTGGGCGGTATCGCTGGCTTCCGTAGGTCGTGTAGGAGAGGTTGGGTGATCGTACCTGAGGTGGTCCGATTGGTATCACGGGCTTGCGCGGTCCTCCGATAGGTGCAAGGGGCGCCTCGATGGCGTTGTGGAACCGGTTTGGCCGAAAATACACCGCGTCGCGGTACGGAAAGACGTCCACCGCTCATTTGGCAAGAGGACCATGCGGCGATGAGAGTCGAGGTCGAATATGTACCCGTAGCTCCCGTTGAGCTCACCATTAAGCCATGTCAGCTTGGCCATGTAGGGTACATCCATGAGCTTTGGTTCCTCGCACTTACCTCGCAGCGGGATATGAGCCGCAAGTCGCGGGATCGGGGTGATCCATCCTCCAATGCTCAATGTTGGCTTCTTGACCACTGTGGGACCACGCCCAATGCTGCAAGCTAAGTAGACCTTTGAGGAAGATCTTCAAGATGCTTGGCCTTTGCTCCTCGCATCTCGGAAAGATATCGTCTCTGCCACTACCTCTCCGTATAATTGGGGTGAGTCCTTGTTGCAGGAATGCCATCTCATCCGCATGGACGCAACCCGTCTCGTGCCTAGGAAAGAAAGCATGGGAAAGTAGTTGGCGCACATACCGTGTAGCCGGATGTCGAATCTTCCTCGCCTTGGCTTTTCCTGGTATGAAATCTCCATCGGTAATCATCTCCCAGAGATATACGCTCTCACCCACCGCAGTTTCGAAGGTACTAGGACCCTCGCTCGAGAAACCGTATAGTTGCTCCAACCTCGCGAATGAAACGCGGTAAGTAGTCCCGTTGTTTCCCGAGAACTCGATGTAGCCCCCGTGATCTTCTTCGTAGTCCGCTCTACCCTCGTGATGGTACCTAATCCGGAGGGTGGCAAGGAATTGGCAAGTCTCTTCTTGGAAAGCCGCGAAACTCATACCAAGTGTGCTTGATATACCCATGTGACCCATGATCTCTTTGACTTCGTCGTAGATACCCAATTTCTTCAACGTCACCGGGTCCGGGAAGGCGGAGGGGCAAAACTCTATCTCCATGAATGCGTAGAAGAGCTCTTTCGCGGTCGGTTCCACCTTATGGTCTCTCACAAAAGGTTCATCCTCGGGCCTTGGTGGAAAGGTGAAACCGCGAGGCCGTGGAGCTTCTTCTTCAACCTCATCATCCGTTTCCCACTCTTCTCCTTCTCCTAATTCCGTCGCGTGAGGAGCGTAGCTCTCCGTATCTTGCCGTGCTCGGCTTGGTGGAGCTCTTTGGGGTTCATCCACGCGGTCTCTTATCACCGGGCCTCCTCCTCGATGAATCCTCTTGACTCGAGGCTCCTCCGGGATAGCAATTCCCTTTCCCTTATCTTTGGAACTTGCCTTTGGTTTCAAATTTGTCTTTGGCCCCATTGAAGCTCTAAGGAGGATTTGGAGGATGTGAAAGCTTGTAGATCGAGAATGAAATTGGTATGACCTGAAAGAGGGGAAGAAAACAAAGAGATTGAGCCCAAAATCAAGAGATTTCGTTGAGTATCGAAGGAGAAATCGAAGTTTTAAATTCTGATAAATCGCACAAATTTTCGCACAAGAGAAAACGGCTGTGAAAAAGTGATAAAGAAGAAAGAGAAACCCTTGTTTTCTGTTTTTAAATCGCGACTTTTTACCCGATATCGACCAAAATCTGGTCGATACAGGCGGTCGATATCGACCAATTGATATCGACCTTGTTTTGGTCGATATTAAATACCTGTATCGGTTTGATCAAACCGATATTACTCCTCGATCCTCGATGCCTGGTTCAATATCGACCAGATGTGGTCGATACTACACGTCGATATGAGTTTGGCCTTCGGGTCTTCTTCAATATCGACCATATTTGGTCGATACTACATCTCGATACAGTTTTGGCTTTGCGACTGACCCGATATCGACCAGTTCAGGTCGATACTACTGATCGATACGAGTTTAAGCTCAATATCGACCAGAATCTGGTCGATACAACGTCCGATCTTGCCCGATTTCGCCATTTTCCGCTCTGTTTTTCCCTGAAAACCACTAAGACAAAAGAAAACTAAAAGAATAAAAGTTGTAAAACAAAAATAAAGCATGTATATACAAGGATAAACATGGGACTTCCTCCCAAGTGAGCTTGTTTATAGTCACATAGCTTGACTTTACCCGTTGTTCTAAGCGACGTTGGGATCCGAAAGAGACAATGAGTCTCCCTCGGTGACAGCTTCATTCGCGAGGTACGGCTTGAGTCTTTGACCGTTCACCACGAACTCCCCCCGTGCTTGTTCCAGAGGACCACCACTCCGAGTGGTCTTACTTCTTTGACTTTGAATGGACCGGACCAACGGGATTTGAGCTTACCCGGAAAAATCTTCAACCTCGAGTTGAAAAGCAAAACCAAGTCATCCACCTTGAATTCTTTCTTGATGATCTTTTTGTCGTGGAAGGCTTTGGTTCTTTCTTTGTAGATCCTCGAGCTCTCATAGGCTTGTTGCCTTATCTCATCCAATTCCTCGAGTTGAAATTCCCTCTTCTCTTTCGCGCTCTTAAGATCGAAGTTGAGAAGCTTGATTGCCAGTGGCTTTGTACTCGAGCTCTACCGGTAAATGGCATGCTTTCCCATACAGCAAGTTGAAAGGTGTCGTTCCCAAGGGCGTCTTAAACGCGGTTCTATACGCCCAAAGCGCGTCGTCGAGCTTGACGGACCAATCCTTCCGCGTCACGCCAACCGTTTTCTCGAGGATGGCTTTGATTTGTCGGTTGGAAACCTCAACTTGTCCACTTGTTTGGGGATGATAAGGTGTTGCCACCTTGTGCTTAACACCGTACTTCTTGAGAAGACTCTCAAAGACCTTGTTGATGAAATGGGATCCACCGTCACTAATCACCACTTTAGGAACTCCGAACCTTGGAAAGATGATCGTTTTGAAGAGATTAACAACCACTTTCGAGTCGTTTGTTACACTCGCTACAGCCTCAACCCATTTGGACACATAGTCAACCGCCACAAGGATATACTTCTTTCCGTATGAAGATGGGAAAGGACCCATGAAGTCGATCCCCCATACGTCGAAAATCTCAACTTCCATGATCGGGTTTTGTGGCATCTCGTTGCGCTTGCTTATGTTCCCCTTTCTTTGACAAGGATCACACCTTTGTACGAACTCGTGGGCATCCTTGAACATTGTAGGCCACCAAAACCCAGCTTGTAATACCTTAGAGACCGTCTTGAAACTAGCGAAGTGTCCTCCGTAAGCCGAACCGTGGCAATGCATAAGTATGCCATTTATCTCTTCATCCGCTACACATCTTCGGTATAAACCGTCTTTGCTCAAGGTGTAGAGATAAGGCTCGTCCCAATAAAACCGTCTCACATCGTGGAAGAATTTCTTCTTTTGGTACCCCTCCAAGCGGTGCGGTTCTTCTCCCGCGGCCAAGTAGTTCACAATGTCCGCGTACCAAGGTTCTTTTTCTGCGGCAAAAACCTCTTTAACCTCATGCTCTTGATCTCCCCGAGATTTCTTTAACATGATCGTCATTAGATGTTCCTCGGGGAACGAATCGTCAATGGGAAGGAGGTCGTCTACGCGCAATCGTGACAAGTGATCCGCGACTCCATTCTCGATGCCTTTCTTGTCTTTGATCTCCAAATCGAATTCTTGGAGTAACAAGATCCACCTCAACAATCTAGGCTTCACATCCTTCTTTGCTAGCAAGTGTCTCAACGCCGCGTGGTCGGTGTAGACTATCACTTTTGAACCCACCAAGTAGGATCTAAACTTCTCGAAAGCGAACACGATGGCGAGAAGCTCTTTCTCCGTGGTAGCGTACTTGGTTTGAGCTTCGTCCATTGTCTTACTAGCGTAGTAGATGACATGGAGCTTCTTATCCTTCCTTTGGCCTAAAACCGCGCCGACGGCATAGTCACTAGCGTCACACATGATCTCAAAAGGAAGATCCCAATCCGGCGGTTGCACAATAGGAGCACTTATCAGCTCTTGCTTGATCTTGTGGAAGGCTTCGAGACACTCCTCATCAAACTGAAAAGCGATATCCTTGCATAGCAATCTCGTGAGCGGTCTAGCTATCTTCGAGAAGTCCTTGATGAACCTCCTGTAGAAACCCGCGTGACCGAGAAAGCTTCTTATACCCTTAACCGAATTCGGGGCTCCAAGGTTAGCCATTACGTCGATCTTTGCTCTATCAACCTCAATACCCTTTTCGGAGATTCGATGACCCAAAACTATACCATCTTTCACCACGAAGTGGCACTTTTCCCAATTCAGAACCAAGTGGCATTCCTCGCACCTTTTAAGCACCCTGCAAAGATTAGACAAACAAGAGGCAAACGAAGAACCATATACAGAGAAATCATCCATAAAAACTTCCACAATGTTTTCAATCAAATCAGAGAATATAGACATCATGCATCGTTGGAATGTCGCGGGTGCATTACACAACCCAAAAGGCATTCTACGATATGCAAATGTACCATAGGGACATGTGAAGGTTGTTTTCTCTTGGTCTTGGGGGTGGATGGGTATTTGGAAAAATCCGGAATACCCATCGAGGAAACAATAATATGGGTGGTTCTCTAATCTTTCAAGCATTTGGTCAATGAAGGGTAGGGGGAAATGGTCTTTTCGAGTCGCAGCGTTTAACTTACGGTAATCGATGCAAACTCTATGACCCGTGATTGTTCTCGTTGGGATTAGTTCATTCTTTTCGTTTTTAACCACGGTAATTCCACCCTTTTTCGGCACTACATGCACGGGAGAGATCCAATTGCTATCGGATATAGGGTAGATGATCCCCGCATCCAATAGCTTGATTATCTCTTTCTTGACCACTTCTTTCAAGTTAGGGTTCAGCCTACGTTGGTGTTCTATTGAGGACATAGATTCGTTCTCTAGATGTATACGATGCATACACAATGAGGGTGATATCCCTTTGATATCATCTAGAGAATAACCTATGGCCTTCCTAAATCTTTTAAGTTCATGGGTCAAGGTTTTCACTTCTTCATCGCTAAGCGAGGCGTTGATAATTATCGGATAGGTGGAGTTAAGCCCCAAGAAAACGTACCTTAGCCCTTTAGGAAGAGGTTTGAGTTCTACCTTTGGCGCTTTGAGCTCGCTCCAATCGTCGTTATCGTCGCTAGGCTTACCATTGCTAGCGTTGTTCTCCATCATTATGGCTTTTGCGTCGCACGCAAGTACTTCGGGTAGGTTGAGAAAATCGGCTTCCTTGTCAACGGGGTGGGAGTCGATTCTCCTTTGTATTGCCATGACGTCGCTCCTAGCGCTTTGGCCTCCTTTTTCACGTGTTGTCAAGGAAAGTTGGAGCTCATCTTCAGCTGCTAGCTCCTCCATGTACTCGTCGGCGAGCTCATCCATCAAGTCGATGTAAAAGATTTGCCCGTCGATAGTTGGCTTCTTGATTGCATCATTGATGTCGTACCTTTGGACAAGGTCCTCTCCAAGGTGCAAATCGATTTTTCCCTTCTTTACATCGATGATGGCCCCGGCGGTGGCTAAGAATGGTCTACCTAGGATTAGAGGATCCTTGGGTTCTTCATCCATTGCCAAGACGATGAAATCCGTGGGGATGAACGCGTTTCCAAGCCTAACCGGGATGTCTTCTAATACTCCCGCGGGTATCCTTACGGACCTATCCGCAAGCACTAGGGAGATTCTTGTCGGCTTAAAGGAAGAGAATCCAAGTCTTTGAGCAATAGACAACGGCATTAGACTAGCACTAGCTCCCAAGTCGCACAAACACCCTTCAAAGACCAACGGACCAATGGCACATGGTATTGTGAAACTCCCCGGATCACTTAGCTTCTTAGGGGAATTTCTGCGGATGATAGCGCTACACTCGTGCGAAAGAATCACCGTATCGTCAAAGTCTTGGAACTTGTTCTTGATGGCATCTTTTAGGAACTTGCTATAGTGAGGAACAAGTTTGAAAGCGTCGATGAGGGGCATAGCAATTTGAACCTCTTTCATTTGCTTTTCGAATTGCGCTTTGTACTTCTCTAAAAGCTGCTTCTTAGCTCGTCCCGGAAAAGGTAGTTTGGGCGCGTAAGGAGACGTCGCGTAGACCGGTTTACCTTTGTTGACGAGTTTCTCCTCAGTATCGACCAGATTTCTGGTCGATATTGGTGGTCGATATCGACCAGGTGTGGTCGATACCACTGGTCGATCCTGACCATCCGTCTTTTCCCCCTCGGTATCGACCAGATTTTTGGTCGATACCACTGGTCGATCCTGATCATTCGGCTTTTCACCCTCGATATCGACCGGATTTTTGGTCGATATCACTGGTCGATATCGACCAGGTGTGGTCGATATCGACCAGGTGTGGTCGATACCACAGGTCGATATGGACTGTCTGCTTGTTTTCCTTCACCGAAATTTTCCTTTGCCTCAGTTTCGGGGTTTCCATCGCGCGTATCCGCGTTCTCTGCTTCTGTCGAATGGTCTACCCCCTCGTCCTGATTCGCATTGTCCTCGATGCGATCCCCAGAAGGTAATTGTCTACCACTACGGAGATGTAGAGCGTTGACATACTCTTTCGGATTAGCCTCTGGTTTCCCTGGTAGTTGACCCATTGGTCGCTTAGATGAGGAGGTGATTTGACCAACTTGGTTATCCAGGGCTTTCAAGTGCGAGCTCACTGATTCAAACTTGGCGTGTAGATCATTGTATGAGTTGTCTACCTTGGCGTGAATCTCCTTTTTGAAAGTGTTGAACTCCATGCTATGACGGGTTTGACCGTCGAGGATTTGTTTCAAGAGTTGGTTGGTTTGATCACCTTGAGAAGCTGGTGAAGAAACCACACCTTGAGCAGCGGGAGGATGGTTGTAACCCGGAGGGCGATTAAGTGGTGGTCTCGGTGCGTACCCTCCTTGGTTGTATTGAGGTTTACCTTGGTAACCTCCTTGTCTGCTTGGGGATAGACTTGATCACTAGGGTTAGCGACGTTGTTGTTGCGGTAGGAGAGATTTGGGTGTTGAGAGTAATTGTTGAAGCGCCAACCGTTCTGATTCCCCATGTAGTTTATCTCCTCCTGATTTCCCTCGATTGGGGGCAACTGTTCCTCTCCGCTTCCCACAAAGTTGATCCCCACTTGTTGAGACATGATCAGCTTGTCAAGTTTCTCGTTCACCGCTTTTATCTCTCGCTTGAATTGCTCATCATTACCAGAGCTACGGATGTTGCGATCGTAATCCTCGCCATAGTTGCTATCACTCAATGCATAGTTCTCCACCAACAGCTGCCCATCCGCTTCCGTCTTCCCAAGAAAGTTACCTTGGCTAGCTGAATCTAGAAGCATTCGAACTTGGGTTTTAAGCCTCGGTAGAATGTCTTGAGCAAACTTTCTCCCGAGAACCCGTGGTGTGGACATCTCGGCGTATAACCTTTGAATCTCTCCCAAGCTTCGCTAAATGTTTCTTGGTCCTTTTGAGCGAAAGCCGAGATTTCATTCCTTAGCTTTGATGTCCGAACCACCGAGAAGAACTTTGTTAGGAAAGCCTTCTTGCAAGCTTCCCAAGTCTGGATGGTGTCCTTGACAAGGTTCTTTTGCCATAGGTGTGCTTTGTCCCCTAGTGAGAAAGGGAACAATCGCAGCTTGAACATGTCCTCGTTGACACCGTTGATCTTCACCGTATCGCATAGCATATCGAATTGGTGAAGGTGGTCAATCGGGTCCTCACTAGGCAAACCGTAGAACTTGTTGCCCGAGATCATGTTGATGAGACTAGACTTGATCTCGAAGTTGTTGTTGGCGATGGCCGGTGGCGCAATACCACTACGGTAAGTGACGTTAGAAGGCACGTCGTCGGTTCCAATGGTACGCGTCGCATTGTTTGTGTTGTTTGCGTCACCCATCTCGAATACGAGTCGATGTTTCCGATTGAAACGAGTCGGAGTTTTGATCGAGTCTTCTTTCTCTGGCGATGGCTCGTTCGCGAGCTTTGATATCCGCAAAGAAGAGTAGGTTGTCGCTTTGTACGTGACTTCTTCTTTGCATACACACGAGAGAACGAGAAACCACACAAAAGAGAAACGATTAGTAACAAGAAGTAAAACTTAATCCCAAGTGATTTCAAAGTTTTAATAATTAGTCGAGTTCCTGAATCGGCAACGGCGCCAATTTGATAAACGAGATTTTACCCTCGTTCAATCGAATGCCTTATTGTAGTATTTAAGGTGTCAATCCGAATCGGGAGCAACTAATGTAATAAACCTTATTAGAAATTATACTCAGTTTAAGCGAGTGCAAAAGAGTTGTTTTTATTTTGTAACCGATGTGAATTTGCAAGAAAACAAAAGATTAATTTGACAAGTTTTTAAGATTAAATTTAAGACAAAACAACCAGGTTGGGGTACTTTAGCGGGTGATCAACTTTCAGATTTCTAAATGTCTTTTAACAATTGTAACTTTAAGGTTTTGAAAACGTAATTTAGATCAATCCACACCCGTGACAATGATCCTTTTCCTAACAAGTAAACTAAAACAATGCCTTGGATAGTTTAAGTTTTAGAAAACATTTAGTTCAAATCAATTCAACCACTAAACTTATTAACACGGATTCCTCGGTTAAGCTAGGTTTAGTTTTAGGATAATTGTTCAGGAACTCCACACTTTTCCCAAAGGTGAAGCTTCCTGGGTTCTATCAATTGAATGGCCAATTCAATCAAAGCATTAAGGACATTACCCTAGATTAAAGTTTTATAAAGTTTAAGATCAAGACAATTACAATCCTAATGTTGATTTACCCTTTTTCCCCAACCTAATTGCCTAAGGGAGATTACTCACTAAACATTATGAATACCAAAACAATCAAGGTTGAAAACAACATGAAAAGCAAAATAACAAGATTAAGGGAAAGAAGAACTCTGTTATTGAAATAGGTGTACAAGAATCTTGATTGCAAAACAAATCCAAGCAAGCAAATCTCCAATCCCAAGTACAAGAACCAACTCAAGAACAAAGTATGATAAAAGATAAAAAACAAAAACTGCTCAAAAACAATGTTTTGACCTAAAATTTCGTCTTGGGCCTTTGAAAAACGTCTTGGGCCTTTTCCTTTTCTCTATTTTACGCCCTCGATATCGACCAGATTCCGGTCGATACTCTTGGTCGATATCGACCGAAGCGGTCGATACTGCGATCGATATGAGTTTAGGCTCAATATCGACCAGAATCTGGTCGATACAACGGTCGATATTGACTCCTTCTTCTCTTTTTCGCCTTTTCTTCGCGCCTCGACCACAGCTAATCAGCAAAACTTGCTGATAATGGTCGTTTCTCTACTTTAAACCTCTTTTCCTCGCCTTTTTGTCGCTTTAGCACTCCTGAACCTGAAAATGCATGAACAAACACAAATGCAACCTATATGATACTAAATGCAACCTAAATGTGTTAGTTCTAATGCAAAAATCAAAGTAAAAACATGCTAAATATGCAATATATCAACGAACTTATGAAACATCTAACAACGCAGTTTCTAAGACTCTAAACCAAGTTTCATGCAACATGAGTGCTTATAAGTGTCTCAATGAGCTTTGTACAAGTTTAAAGAACTTATGAAACATCTAACAACGCGTTTCTAGGACTCTAAACCAAGTTTCATGTAACATGAGTGCTTATAAGTGTCTCAATGAGCTTTGTACTAGTTTGACGAACTTATGAAACATCTAACAACGCGGTTTCTAGGACTCTAAACTAAGTTTCATGCAACATGAGTGCTTATAAGTGTCTCAATGAGCTTTTGACTAGTTTGACGAATATATGAAACATCTAACAACGCGGGTTCTAGGACTCTAAACCAAGTTTCATACAACATGAGTGCTTATAAGTGTCTCAATGAGCTTTGTACAAGTTTGGCGAACTTATGAAACATCTAACAACGCGTTTCTAGGACTCTAAACCAAGTTTCATTCAACATGAGTGCTTATAAGTCTCTCAATGAGCTTTGTACTAGTTTGACGAACTTATGAAACATCTAACAACGCGGTTTCTAGGACTCTAAACTAAGTTTCATGCAACATGAGTGCTTATAAGTGTCTTAATGAGCTTTTGACTAGTTTGACGAGTATATGAAACATCTAACAACGCGGGTTCTAGAATTCTAAACCAAGTTTCATACAACATGACTGCTTATAAGTGTCTCAATGAGCTTTGTACAAGTTTGACGAACTTATGAAACGTCTAACAACGCGTTTCTAGGACTCTAAACCAAGTTTCATGCAACATGAGTGCTTATATGTGTCTCAATGAGCTTTGTACTAGTTTGACGAACTTATGAAACATCTAACAACGCGGTTTCTAGGACTCTAAACGAAGTTTCATCCAACATGATTGCTTATAAGTGTCTCAATGAGCATTGTACTGGTTTGACGAACTTATGAAACATCTAACAACGCGGTTTCTAAGACTCTAAACCAAGTTTCATGCAACATGAGTGCTTATAAGTGTCTCAATGAGCATTGTACTGGTTTGACGAACTTATGAAACATCTAACAACGCGGTTTCTAGGACTCTAAACCAAGTTTTATGCAACATGAGTGCTTATAAGTTTCTCAATGAGCTTTGTACTAGTTTGACGAACTTATGAAACATCTAACAACGCGTTTCTAGGACTCTAAACCAAGTTTCATGTAACATGAGTGCTTATAAGTGTCTCAATGAGCTTTGTACAAGTTTGAAGAACTTATGAAACATCTAACAACGCGTTTCTAGGACTCTAAACCAAGTTTCATGTAACATGAGTGCTTATAAGTGTCTCAATGAGCTTTGTACTAGTTTGACGAACTTATGAAACATCTAACAACGCGGTTTCTAGGACTCTAAACTAAGTATCATGCAACATGAGTGCATATAAGTGTCTCAATGAGCTTTTGACTAGTTTGACGAATATATGAAACATCTAACAACGCGGGTTCTAGGACTCTAAACCAAGTTTCATGCAACATGAGTGCTTATAAGTGTCTCAATGAGCTTTGTACAAGTTTGGCGAACTTATGAAACATCTAACAACACGTTTCTAGGACTCTAAACCAAGTTTCATTCAACATGAGTGCTTATAAGTCTCTCAATGAGTTTGTACTAGTTTGACGAACTTATGAAACATCTAACAACGCGGTTTCTAGGACTCTAAACTAATTTCATGCAACATGAGTGCTTATAAGTGTCTTAATGAGCTTTTGACTAGTTTGACGAGTATATGAAACATCTAACTACGCGGGTTCTAGAATTCTAAACCAAGTTTCATACAACATGACTGCTTATAAGTGTCTCAATGAGCTTTGTACAAGTTTGACGAACTTATGAAACATCTAACAACGCGTTTCTAGGACTCTAAAGCAAGTTTCATGCAACATGAGTGCTTATATGTGTCTCAATGAGCTTTGTACTAGTTTGACGAACTTATGAAACATCTAACAACGCGGTTTCTAGGATTCTAAACAAAGATTCATGCAACATGAGTGCTTATAAGTGTCTAAATGAGCATTGTACTGGTTTGACGAACTTATGAAACATCTAACAACGCGGTTTCTAGGACTCTAAACCAAGTTTTATGCAACATGAGTGCTTATAAGTTTCTCAATGAGCTTTGTACTAGTTTGACGTACTTATGAAACATCTAACAACGCGGTTTATAAGACTCTAAACCAAGTTTCATGCAACATGAGTGCTTATAAGTGTCTCAATGAGCTTTGTACAAGTTTGACGAACTTATGAAACATCTAACAACGCGTTTCTAGGACTCTAAACCAAGTTTCATGTAACATGAGTGCTTATAAGTGTCTCAATGAGCTTTGTACAAGTTTGAAGAACTTATGAAACATCTAACAACGCGTTTCTAGGACTCTAAACCAAGTTTCATTCAACATGAGTGCTTATAAGTCTCTCAATGAGCTTTGTACTAGTTTGACGAACTTATGAAACATCTAACAATGTTGTTTATAGGACTCTAAACTAAGTTTCATGCAACATGAGTGCTTATAAGTGTCTTAATGAGCTTTTGACTAGTTTGACGAATATATGAAACATCTAACAACGCGGGTTCTAGGACTCTAAACCAATGTCATACAACATGATTGCTTATAAGTGTCTCAATGAGCTTTGTACAAGTTTGACGAACTTATGAAACATCTAACAACGCGTTTCTAGGACTCTAAACCAAGTTTCATTTTAACATGAGTGCTTATATGTGTCTCAATGAGCTTTGTACAAGTTTGACGAACTTATGAAACATCTCACAACGAGGTTTCTAGGACTCTAAACGAAGTTTCATGCAACATGAGTGCTTATAAGTGTCTCAATGAGCATTGTACTGGTTTGACGAACTTATGAAACATCTAACAACGCGGTTTCTAAGACTCTAAACCAAGTTTCATGCAACATGAGTGCTTATAAGTGTCTCAATGAGCATTGTACTGGTTTGACGAACTTATGAAACATCTAACAACGCGGTTTCTAGGACTCTAAACCAAGTTTCATGCAACATGAGTGTTTATAAGCGTCTCAATGAGCTTTGTACAAGTTTGACGAACTTATGAAACATATAACAATGCATTTCTAGGACTCTAAACCAAGTTTCATGCAACATGAGTGCTTATAAGTGTCTCAATGAGCTTTGTACAAGTTTGACGAACTTATGAAACATCTAACAACGCGTTTCTAGGACTCTAAAGCAAGTTTCATGCAACATGAGTGCTTATATGTGTCTCAATGAGCTTTGTACTAGTTTTACGAACTTATGAAACATCTAGCAACGCGGTTTCTAGGACTCTAAACGAAGTTTCATGCAACATGAGTGCTTATAAGTGTCTCAATGAGCATTGTACTGGTTTGACGAACTTATGAAACATCTAACAACGCGGTTTCTAAGACTCTAAACCAAGATTCATGCAACATGAGTGCTTATAAGTGTCTCAATGCGCATTGTACTGGTTTGACGAACTTATGAAACATCTAACAACGCGGTTTCTAGGACTCTAAACCAAGTTTTATGCAACATGAGTGCTTACAAGTGTCTCAATGAGCTTTGTACTAGTTTGACGAACTTATGAAACATCTAACAACGCGGTTTCTAAGACTCTAAACCAAGTTTCATGCAACATGAGTGCTTATAAGTGTCTCAATGAGCTTTGTACAAGTTTAAAGAACTTATGAAACATCTAACAACGCGTTTCTAGGACTCTAAACCAAGTTTCATGTAACATGAGTGCTTATAAGTGTCTCAATGAGCTTTGTACTAGTTTGACGAACTTATGAAACATCTAACAACGCGGTTTCTAGGACTCTAAACTAAGTTTCATGCAACATGAGTGCTTATAAGTGTCTCAATGAGCTTTTGACTAGTTTGACGAATATATGAAACATCTAACAATGCGGGTTCTAGGACTCTAAACCAAGTTTCATACAACATGAGTGCTTATAAGTGTCTCAATGAGCTTTGTACAAGTTTGGCGAACTTATGAAACATCTAACAACGCGTTTCTATGACTCTAAACCAAGTTTCATTCTACATGAGTGCTTATAAGTCTCTTAATGAGCTTTGTACTAGTTTGACGAACTTATGAAACATCTAACAACGCGGTTTCTAGGACTCTAAACTAAGTTTCATGCAACATGAGTGCTTATAAGTGTCTTAATGAGCTTTTGACTAGTTTGACGAGTATATGAAACATCTAACAACGCCGGTTCTAGAATTCTAAACCAAGTTTCATACAACATGACTGCTTATAAGTGTCTCAATGAGCTTTGTACAAGTTTGACGAACTTATGAAACATCTAACAACGCGTTTCTAGGACTCTAAAGCAAGTTTCATGCAACATGAGTGCTTATATGTGTCTCAATGAGCTTTGTACTAGTTTGACGAACTTATGAAACATCTAACAACGCGGTTTCTAGGACTCTAAACGAAGTTTCATGCAACATGATTTGCTTATAAGTGTCTCAATGAGCATTGTACTGGTTTAACGAACTTATGAAACATCTAACAACGCGGTTTCTAAGACTCTAAACCAAGATTCATGCAACATGAGTGCTTATAAGTGTCTCAATGAGCATTGTACTGGTTTGACAAACTTATGAAACGTCTAACAACGCGGTTTCTAGGACTCTAAACCAAGTTTTATGCAACATGAGTGCTTATAAGTTTCTCAATGAGCTTTGTACTAGTTTGACGAACTTATGAAACATCTAACAACGCGTTTTTAGGACTCTAAACCAAGTTTCATGTAACATGAGTGCTTATAAGTGTCTCAATGAGCTTTGTACAAGTTTGAAGAACTTTTGAAACATCTAACAACGCGTTTCTAGGACTCTAAACCAAGTTTCATTCAACATGAGTGCTTATAAGTCTCTCAATGAGCTTTGTACTAGTTTGACGAACTTATGAAACATCTAACAATGTTGTTTATAGGACTCTAAACTAAGTTTCATGCAACATGAGTGCTTATAAGTGTCTTAATGAGCTTTTGACTAGTTTGACGAATATATGAAACATCTAACAACGCGGGTTCTAGGACTCTAAACCAAGTTTCATACAACATGATTGCTTATAAGTGTCTCAATGAGCTTTGTACAAGTTTGACGAACTTATGAAACATCTAACAACGCGTTTCTAGGACTCTAAACCAAGTTTCATTTTAACATGAGTGCTTATATGTGTCTCAATGAGCTTTGTACTAGTTTGACGAACTTATGAAACATCTAACAACGAGGTTTCTAGGACTCTAAACGAAGTTTCATGCAACATGAGTGCTTATAAGTGTCTCAATGAGCATTGTACTGGTTTGACGAACTTATGAAACATCTAACAACGCGGTTTCTAAGACTCTAAACCAAGTTTCATGCAACATGAGTGCTTATAAGTGTCTCAATGAGCATTGTACTGGTTTGACGAACTTATGAAACATCTAACAACGCGGTTTCTAAGACTCTAAACCAAGTTTCATGCAACATGAGTGCTTATAAGCGTCTAAATGAGCTTTGTACAAGTTTGACGAACTTATGAAACATATAACAATGCATTTCTAGGACTCTAAACCAAGTTTCATGCAACATGAGTGCTTATAAGTGTCTCAATGAGCTTTTTACTAGCTTGACGAACTTATGAAATATCTAACAACGCATTTCTAGGACTCTAAACCAAGTTTCATGCAACATGAGTGCTTATAAGTGTCTCAATGAGATTTGTACTAGTTTTACGAACTTATGAATCATCTAACAACGCGTTTCTAGGACTCTAAACCAAGTTTCATTCAACATGAGTGTTTATAAGTGTCTCAATGAGATTTGTACTAGTTTGACGAACTTATGAAACATCTAACAACACAATTTCTAGGACTCTAAACAAAGTTTCATGCAACATGAGTGCTTATAAGTGTCTCAATGAGCTTTGTACTAGTTTGACGAACTTATGAAACATCTAACAACGCGGTTTCTAGGACTCTAAACCAAGTTTTATGCAACATGAGTGCTTACAAGTGTCTCAATGAGCTTTGTACAAGTTTGACGAACTTATGAAACATCTAACAACGCGGTTTCTAAGACTCTAAACCAAGTTTCATGCAACATGAGTGCTTATAAGTGTCTCAATGAGCTTTGTACAAGTTTAAAGAACTTATGAAACATCTAACAACGCGTTTCTAGGACTCTAAACCAAGTTTCATGTAACATGAGTGCTTATAAGTGTCTCAATGAGCTTTGTACTAGTTTGACGAACTTATGAAACATCTAACAACGCGGTTTCTAGGACTCTAAACTAAGTTTCATGCAACATGAGTGCTTATAAGTGTCTCAATGAGCTTTTGACTAGTTTGACGAATATATGAAACATCTAACAACGCGGGTTCTAGGACTCTAAACCAAGTTTCATACAACATGAGTGCTTATAAGTGTCTCAATGAGCTTTGTACAAGTTTGGCGAACTTATGAAACATCTAACAACGCGTTTCTATGACTCTAAACCAAGTTTCATTCTACATGAGTGCTTATAAGTCTCTTAATGAGCTTTGTACTAGTTTGACGAACTTATGAAACATCTAACAACGCGGTTTCTAGGACTCTAAACTAAGTTTCATGCAACATGAGTGCTTATAAGTGTCTTAATGAGCTTTTGACTAGTTTGACGAGTATATGAAACATCTAACAACGCGGGTTCTAGAATTCTAAACCAAGTTTCATACAACATGACTGCTTATAAGTGTCTCAATGAGCTTTGTACAAGTTTGACGAACTTATGAAACATCTAACAACGCGTTTCTAGGACTCTAAAGCAAGTTTCATGCAACATGAGTGCTTATATGTGTCTCAATGAGCTTTGTACTAGTTTGACGAACTTATGAAACATCTAACAACGCGGTTTCTAGGACTCTAAACGAAGTTTCATGCAACATGATTTGCTTATAAGTGTCTCAATGAGCATTGTACTGGTTTCACGAACTTATGAAACATCTAACAACGCGGTTTCTAAGACTCTAAACCAAGATTCATGCAACATGAGTGCTTATAAGTGTCTCAATGAGCATTGTACTGGTTTGACAAACTTATGAAACATCTAACAACGCGGTTTCTAGGACTCTAAACCAAGTTTTATGCAACATGAGTGCTTATAAGTTTCTCAATGAGCTTTGTACTAGTTTGACGAACTTATGAAACATCTAACAACGCGTTTTTAGGACTCTAAACCAAGTTTCATGTAACATGAGTGCTTATAAGTGTCTCAATGAGCTTTGTACAAGTTTGAAGAACTTTTGAAACATCTAACAACGCGTTTCTAGGACTCTAAACCAAGTTTCATTCAACATGAGTGCTTATAAGTCTCTCAATGAGCTTTGTACTAGTTTGACGAACTTATGAAACATCTAACAATGCTGTTTATAGGACTCTAAACTAAGTTTCATGCAACATGAGTGCTTATAAGTGTCTTAATGAGCTTTTGACTAGTTTGACGAATATATGAAACATCTAACAACGCGGGTTCTAGGACTCTAAACCAAGTTTCATACAACATGACTGCTTATAAGTGTCTCAATGAGCTTTGTACAAGTTTGACGAACTTATGAAACATCTAACAACGCGTTTCTAGGACTCTAAACCAAGTTTCATTTTAACATGAGTGCTTATATGTGTCTCAATGAGCTTTGTACTAGTTTGACGAACTTATGAAACATCTAACAACGAGGTTTCTAGGACTCTAAACGAAGTTTCATGCAACATGAGTGCTTATAAGTGTCTCAATGAGCATTGTACTGGTTTGACGAACTTATGAAACATCTAACAACGCGGTTTCTAAGACTCTAAACCAAGTTTCATGCAACATGAGTGCTTATAAGTGTCTCAATGAGCATTGTACTGGTTTGACGAACTTATGAAACATCTAACAACGCGGTTTCTAAGACTCTAAACCAAGTTTCATGCAACATGAGTGCTTATAAGCGTCTAAATGAGCTTTGTACAAGTTTGACGAACTTATGAAACATATAACAATGCATTTCTAGGACTCTAAACCAAGTTTCATGCAACATGAGTGCTTATAAGTGTCTCAATGAGCTTTGTACTAGCTTGACGAACTTATGAAATATCTAACAACGCATTTCTAGGACTCTAAACCAAGTTTCATGCAACATGAGTGCTTATAAATGTCTCAATGAGATTTGTACTAGTTTTACGAACTTATGAATCATCTAACAACGCGTTTCTAGGACTCTAAACCAAGTTTCATTCAACATGAGTGCTTATAAGTGTCTCAATGAGATTTGTACTAGTTTGACGAACTTATGAAACATCTAACAACACAGTTTCTAGGACTCTAAACAAAGTTTCATGCAACATGAGTGCTTATAAGTGTCTCAATGAGCTTTGTACTAGTTTGACGAACTTATGAAACATCGAACAACGCGTTTCTAGGACTCAAAACCATGTTTCATGCAACATGAGTGCTTAGAAGTGTCTCAATGAGCTTTGTACAAGTTTTACAAACTTATGAAATATCGAAAAACGCGTTTCTAGGACTCTAAACCAAGTTTCATGCAACATGAGTGCTTATAAGTGTCGCAATGAGCTTTGTACTAGTTTGACGAACTTATGAAACATCTAACAACGCGGTTTCTAGGACTCTAAACTAAGTTTCATGCAACAAGAGTGCTTATAAGTGTCTCAATGAGCTTTGTACAAGTTTGAAGAACTTATGAAACATCTAACAACGCGTTTCTAGGACTCTAAACCAAGTTTCATTCAACATGAGTGCTTATAAGTCTCTCAATGAGCTTTGTACTAGTTTGACGAACTTATGAAACATCTAACAATGCTGTTTATAGGACTCTAAACTAAGTTTCATGCAACATGAGTGCTTATAAGTGTCTTAATGAGCTTTTGACTAGTTTGACGAATATATGAAACATCTAACAACGTGGGTTCTAGGACTCTAAACCAAGTTTCATACAACATGATTGCTTATAAGTGTCTCAATGAGCTTTGTACAAGTTTGACGAACTTATGAAACATCTAACAACGCGTTTCTAGGACTCTAAACAAAGTTTCATTTTAACATCAGTGCTTATATGTGTCTCAATGAGCTTTGTACTAGTTTGACGAACTTATGAAACATCTAACAACGAGGTTTCTAGGACTCTAAACGAAGTTTCATGCAACATGAGTGCTTATAAGTGTCTCAATGAGCATTGTACTGGTTTGACGAACTTATGAAACATCTAACAACGCGGTTTCTAAGACTCTACACCAAGTTTCATGCAACATGAGTGCTTATAAGTGTCTCAATGAGCATTGTACTGGTTTGAGGAACTTATGAAACATCTAACAACGCGGTTTCTAAGTCTCTAAACCAAGTTTCATGCAACATGAGTGCTTATAAGCGTCTCAATGAGCTTTGTACAAGTTTGACGAACTTATGAAACATATAACAATGCATTTCTAGGACTCTAAACCAAGTTTCATGCAACATGAGTGCTTATAAGTGTCTCAATGAGCTTTGTACTAGCTTGACGAACTTATGAAATATCTAACAACGCATTTCTAGGACTCTAAACCAAGTTTCATGCAACATGAGTGCTTATAAGTGTCTCAATGAGATTTGTACTAGTTTTACGAACTTATGAATCATCTAACAACGCGTTTCTAGGACTCTAAACCAAGTTTCATTCAACATGAGTGCTTATAAGTGTCTCAATGAGATTTGTACTAGTTTGACGAACTTATGAAACATCTAACAACACAGTTTCTAGGACTCTAAACAAAGTTTCATGCAACATGAGTGCTTATAAGTGTCTCAATGAGCTTTGTACTAGTTTGACGAACTTATGAAACATCGAACAACGCGTTTCGAGGACTCAAAACCATGTTTCATGCAACATGAGTGCTTAGAAGTGTCTCAATGAGCTTTGTACAAGTTTTACAAACTTATGAAATATCGAAAAACGCGTTTCTAGGACTCTAAACCAAGTTTCATGCAACATGAGTGCTTATAAGTGTCGCAATGAGCTTTGTACTAGTTTGACGAACTTATGAAACATCTAACAACGCGGTTTCTAGGACTCTAAACTAAGTTTCATGCAATAAGAGTGCTTATAAGTGTCTCAATGAGCTTTGTACAAGTTTGAAGAACTTATGAAACATCTAACAACGCGTTTCTAGGACTCTAAACCAAGTTTCATTCAACATGAGTGCTTATAAGTCTCTCAATGAGCTTTGTACTAGTTTGACGAACTTATGAAACATCTAACAATGCTGTTTATAGGACTCTAAACTAAGTTTCATGCAACATGAGTGCTTATAAGTGTCTTAATGAGCTTTTGACTAGTTTGACGAATATATGAAACATCTAACAACGTGGGTTCTAGGACTCTAAACCAAGTTTCATACAACATGATTGCTTATAAGTGTCTCAATGAGCTTTGTACAAGTTTGACGAACTTATGAAACATCTAACAACGCGTTTCTAGGACTCTAAACCAAGTTTCATTTTAACATCAGTGCTTATATGTGTCTCAATGAGCTTTGTACTAGTTTGACGAACTTATGAAACATCTAACAACGAGGTTTCTAGGACTCTAAACGAAGTTTCATGCAACATGAGTGCTTATAAGTGTCTCAATGAGCATTGTACTGGTTTGACGAACTTATGAAACATCTAACAACGCGGTTTCTAAGACTCTACACCAAGTTTCATGCAACATGAGTGCTTATAAGTGTCTCAATGAGCATTGTACTGGTTTGACGAACTTATGAAACATCTAACAACGCGGTTTCTAAGTCTCTAAACCAAGTTTCATGCAACATGAGTGCTTATAAGCGTCTCAATGAGCTTTGTACAAGTTTGACGAACTTATGAAACATATAACAATGCATTTCTAGGACTCTAAACCAAGTTTCATGCAACATGAGTGCTTATAAGTGTCTCAATGAGCTTTGTACTAGCTTGACGAACTTATGAAATATCTAACAACGCATTTCTAGGACTCTAAACCAAGTTTCATGCAACATGAGTGCTTATAAGTGTCTCAATGAGATTTGTACTAGTTTTACGAACTTATGAATCATCTAACAACGCGTTTCTAGGACTCTAAACCAAGTTTCATTCAACATGAGTGCTTATAAGTGTCTCAATGAGATTTGTACTAGTTTGACGAACTTATGAAACATCTAACAACGCAGTTTCTAGGACTCTAAACAAAGTTTCATGCAACATGAGTGCTTATAAGTGTCTCAATTAGCTTTGTACTAGTTTGACGAACTTATGAAACATCGAACAACGCGTTTCTAGGACTCAAAACCATGTTTCATGCAACATGAGTGCTTAGAAGCTGTCTCAATGAGCTTTGTACAAGTTTTACAAACTTATGAAATATCGAAAAACGCGTTTCTAGGACTCTAAACCAAGTTTCATGCAACATGAGTGCTTATAAGTGTCTCAATGAGCTTTGTACTAGTTTGACGAACTTATGAAACATCTAACAACGCGGTTTCTAGGACTCTAAACTAAGTTTCATGCAACATGAGTGCTTATAAGTGTCTCAATGAGCTTTTGACTAGTTTGACGAACATATGAAACATCTAACAACGCGGGTTCTAGGACTCTAAACCAAGTTTGATACAACATAAGTGCTTATAAGTGTCTCAATGAGCTTTGTACAAGTTTGACGAACTTATGAAACATCTAACAACGCGTTTCTAGGACTTTAAACCAAGTTTCATGCAACATGAGTGCTTATATGTGTCTCAATGAGCTTTGTACTAATTTGACAAACTTATGAAACATCAAACAACGCGGTTTCTAAGACTCCAAACGAAGTTTCATGCAACATGAGTGCTTATAAGTGTCTCAATGAGCTTTTTACTAGTTTGAAGAACTTATGAAACATCTAACAATGCGTTTCTAGGACTCTAAACCAAATTTCATTCAACATGAGTGCTTATAAGTGGCTCAATGAGCTTTGTACTAGTTCTACAAACTTATGAAACGACTAACAACACGTTTCTAGGACTCTAAACCAAGTTTCATGCAACATGAGTGCTTATATTTGTCTCAATGAGCTTTGTACTAGTTTGACAAACTTATGAAACATCTAACAACGCGGTTTCTAAGACTCCAAACGAAGTTTCATGCAACATGAGTGCTTATAAGTGTCTCAATGAGCTTTGTACTAGTTTGATGAACTTATGAAACATCTAACAACGCATTTTCTAGGACTTTAAACAAAGTTTCATGCAACATGAGTGCTTATAAGTGTCTCAATGAGCTTTGTACTAGTTTGACGAACTTATGAAACATCGAACAACGCGTATCTAGGACTCTAAACCAAGTTTCATGCAACATGAGTGCTTATAAGTGTCTCAATGAGCTTTGTACAAGTTTTACGAACTTATGAAACATCGAACAACGCCTTTCTAGGACTCTAAACCAAGTTTCATGCAACATGAGTGCTTATAAGTGTCTCAATGAGCTTTGTACTTGTTTGACGAACTTATGAAACATCTAACAACGCGTTTCTAGTACTCTAAACCAAGTTTCATGCAACATGAGTGCTTATAATTGTCTCAACGAGCTTTGTATAAGTTTGACGAACTTATGAAACATCTAACAACGCGTTTCTAGGACTCTAAACCAAGTTTCATGCAACATGAGTGCTTATAAGTGTCTCAATGAGCTTTGTACTAGTTTGACGAACTTATGAAACATCTAACAACGCTGTTTCAAGGACTCTAAACTAAGTATCATGCAACATGAGTGCTTATAAGTGTCTCAATGAGCTTTTGACTAATTTGACGAACATATGAAACATCTAACAACGCGGGTTCTAGGACTCTAAACCAAGTTTCATTCCACATCAGTGCTTATAAGTGTCTCAATGAGCTTTGACAAGTTTTACGAACTTATGAAACATCTAACAACGCGTTTCTAGGACTCTAAACCAAGTTTCATGCAACATGAGTACTTATAAGTGTCTCAATGAGCTTTGTACTAGTTTGACGAACTTATGAAACATCTAACAACGCGGTTTCTTGGACTCTAAACTAAGTTTCATGCAACATGAGTGCTTATAAGTGTCTCAATGAGCTTTTGACTAGTTTGACGAACATATGAAGCATCTAACAACGCGGGTTCTAGGACTCTAAACCAAGTTTGATACAACATGAGTGCTTATAATTGTCTCAATGAGCTTTGTACAAGTTTGACGAAATTATGAAATATCTAACAACGCGTTTCTAGGACTCTAAACCAAGTTTCATGCAACATGAGTGCTTATATGTGTCTCAATGAGTTTTGTACTAATTTGACAAACTTATGAAACATCTAACAACGCGGTTTCTAAGACTCCAAACGAAGTTTCATGCAACATGAGTGCTTATAAGTGTCTCAATGAGCTTTTTACTAGTTTGAAGAACTTATGAAACATTTAACAACGCGTTTCTAGGACTCTAAACCAAGTTTCATTCAACATGAGTGCTTATAAGTGGCTCAATGAGCTTTGTACTAGTTCTACAAACTTATGAAACGACTAACAACGCGTTTCAAGGACTCTAAACCAAGTCTCATGCAACATGAGTGCTTATATGTGTCTCAATGAGCTTTGTACTAGTTTGACAAACTTATGAAACATACGACAACGCGGTTTCTAAGACTCCAAACGAAGTTTCATGCAACATGAGTGCTTATAAGTGTCTCAATGAGCTTTTTACTAGTTTGACGAACTTATGAAACATCTAACAACGCGTTTCTAGGACTCTAAACCAAGTTTCATTCAACATGAGTGCTTATAAGTGTCTCAATGAGCTTTGTACTAGTTTTACGAACTTATGAAATATCTAACAACGCGTTTCTAGGACTCTAAACCAAGTTTCATGCAACATGAGTGCTTATAAGTGTCTCAATGAGCTTTGTACTAGTTTGACGAAATTATGAAACATCTAACAACGCGGTTTCTAAGACTCTAAACGAAGTTTCATGCAACATGAGTGCTTATAAGTGTCTCAATGAGCTTTGTACAAGTTTGACGAACTTATGAAACATCTAACAACGCGTTTCTAGGACTCTAAACCAAGTTTCATGCAACATGAGTGCTTATAAGTGTCTCAATGAGCTTTGTACTAGTTTGACGAACTTATGAAACATCTAACAACGCGGTTTCTAGGACATTAAACAATGTTTCATGCAACATGAGTGCTTATAAGTGTCTCAATGAGCTTTTGACTAGTTTGACGAATATATGAAACATCTAACAACGCGGGTTCTAGGACTCTAAACCAAGTTTCATAAAACATGACTGATTATAAGTGTCTCAATGAGCTTTGTACAAGTTTGACAAACTTATGAAACATCTAACAACGCGTTTCTAGGACTCTAAACCAAGTTTCATGAAACATGAGTGCTTATATGTGTCTCAATGAGCTTTGTACTAGTTTGACGAACTTATGAAACATTTAACAATGCGTTTCTAGGACTCTAAACCAAGTTTCATACAACATGAGTGCTTATAAGTGTCTCAATGAGATTTGTACAAGTTTTACGAACTTGTGAAACATCTAACAACGCGTTTTTAGGACTCTAAACCAAGTTTCATTCAACATGAGTGCTTATAAGTGGCTCAATGAGCTTTGTACTAGTTTTACGAACTTATGAAACGACTAACAACGTGTTTTTTGGACTCTTAACCAAGTTTCATGCAACATGAATGCTTATAAGTGTCTCAATGAGCTTTGTACTAGTTTGACGAACTTATGAAACATCTAACAACGCGTTTCTAGGACTCTAAACCAAGTTTCATGCAACATGAGTGCTTATATGTGTCTCAATGAGCTTTGTACTAGTTTGACAAACTTATGAAACATCTAACAACGCGGTTTCTAAGACTCTAAACGAAGTTTCATGCAACATGAGTGCTTATAAGTGTCTAAATGATCTTTTTACTAGTTTGAAGAACTTATGAAACATCTAACAACGCGTTTCTAGGACTCTAAACGAAGTTTCATTCAACATGAGTTCTTATAAGTGTCTCACTGAGCTTTGTACAAGTTTGACGAACTTATGAAACATCTAACAACTCGTTTCTAGGACTCTAAACCAAGTTTAATGCAACATTAGTGCTTATATGTGTCTCAATGAGCTTTGTACTAGTTTGACGAACTTATGAAACATCTAACAACGCGGTTTCTAGGACTCTAAACGAAGTTTCATGCAACATGAGTGCTTATAAGTGTCTCAATGAGCATTGTACTGGTTTGACGAACTTATGAAACATCTAACAACGCGGTTTCTAAGACTCTAAACCAAGTTTCATGCAACATGAGTGCTTATAAGTGTCTCAATGAGCATTGTACTGGTTTGACGAACTTATGAAACATCTAACAACGCGGTTTCTAGGATTCTAAACCAAGTTTCATGCAACATGAGTGCTTATAAGCGTCTCAATGAGCTTTGTACAATTTTGACGAACTTATGAAACATCTAACAAAGCGTTTCTAGGACTAAGAAAAGTTTCATGAAACATGAGTGCTTATAAGTGTCTCAATGAGCTTTGTACTAGCTTGACGAACTTATGAAATATCTAACAACGCATTTCTAGGACTCTAAACCAAGTTTCATGCAACATGAGTGCTTATAAGTGTCTCAATGAGGTTTGTACTAGTTTTACGAACTTATGAAATATCTAACAACGCGGTTTCTAGGAATCTAAACCAAGTTTCATGCAACATGAGTGCTTATAAGTGTCTCAATGAGCTTTGTTCTAGTTTGACGAACTTATGAAACATATAACAACGCAGTTTCTAGGACTCTAAACAAAGTTTCATGCAACATGAGTGCTTATAAGTGTCTCAATGATCTTTGTACTAGTTTGACGAACTTATGAAACATCGAACAACGCGTTTCTAGGACTCAAAACCAAGTTTCATGCAACATGAGTGCTTATAAGTGTCTCAATGAGCTTTGTACAAGTTTTACGAACTTATGAAACATCGAACAACGCATTTCTAGGACTCTAAACCAAGTTTCATGCAACATGAGTGCTTATAAGTGTCTCAATGAGCTTTGTACTTGTTTGACGAACTTATGAACATCTAACAACGCGTTTCTAGTACTCTAAACCAAGTTTCATGCAACATGAGTGCTTGTAATTGTCTCAACGAGCTTTGTATAAGTTTGACGAACTTATGAAACATCTAACAACGCGTTTCTAGGACTCTAAACCAAGTTTCATGCAACATGAGTGCTTATAAGTGTCTCAATGAGCTTTGTACTAGTTTGACGAACTTATGAAACATCTAACAACGCGGTTTCTAGGACTCTAAACTAAGTTTCATGCAACATGAGTGCTTATAAGTGTCTCAATGAGCTTTTGACTAGTTTGACGAACATATGAAACATCTAACAACGCGGGTTCTAGGACTCTAAACCAAGTTTCATTCCACATCAGTGCTTATAAGTGTCTCAATGAGCTTTGTACAAGTTTTACGAACTTATGAAACATCCAACAACGCGTTTCTAGGACTCTATACAAGGGTTCATGCAACATGAGTGCTTATAAGTGTCTCAATTTGCTTTGTACTAGTTTGAAGAACTTATGAAACATCTAACAACGCATTTCTAGGACTCTAAACCAAGTTTCATTCAACATGACTGCGATAAGTGTCTCAATGAGCTTTGTACTAGTTTTACGAACTTATGAAACATCTAACAACGCGTTTCTAGGACTCTAAACCAAGTTTCATTCAACATGAGTTCTTATAAGTGTCTCAATGAGCTTTGTACTAGTTTTACGAACTTATGAAACATCTAACAACACGTTTCTGATGTGTGGCGTTTTTAACGTTTTAAACATAGGATTTAGCCACACAATAGGGTGTTTTTATGTGTTTTTAGTTATTTTACAGGTGATAAAAGGGATAGTGGCGTCCCAAGGCATTTAGGATGGACTTATGGAGTTTAGGAATGCAAGGACAAAAAAGAAGGAGAATTCAGACGAAAAGCTTCAACAAGACACTCGTTGAAAGAGTTCCCACCAATGGATCTTTATGATATTTTCTCACTAGAAGGGGACGGATGTTAGCTTTGATTTGGAGTCGATTTGAGATGTTTTAAACGGTTAGATCTGAAGTTATGCCAGTTTTACTAATGACGGGTCAATCTGCCAGCAAGAGAAGTTTTAATTTCCTTTTATTTTATATTTGCCAAGATATTTTCCTATTTTGTAAGGGAAACGTCAAAACCTATAATACCTGTTTTTAACCTCTTTTAGAGGTGTGCTTTTATAATATAAGTTTTTGGAGACTTTTGCATCCCAGAGAATTCTTGGAATCTTCGGTTTCGATAATCAGAGTTTTTTCTTATCCCTTATCTCTTTAATTTGTTTATGCTTTCTTTAATCTCAATTGCTTTGATATTCATTATGTTTAGTGAGTAGTTTCCCTTAGGCAATTAGGTTGGGGGAAAAAGGGTGAATCAATATTAGGATTGATAATTGTCTAGCACTTAATAGATTATAAAACTTTTGTCTTAGGTAACAAGTTTAAAGTCTTAATCGAGTTGGTCATTCGATTACTGAACCTAGGAAACTTTATGAATCGAGAGATTATAAAGGTTCCTGAACAATTACCTTAGAACTAAGCCCAGCTTAACCGAGAGATCTGTGTTAATAAGCTTAGTGGTTAAAATTGATTTGTTCTTAAAGTTTCTCGACGATTAAATTATCCAAGATGTTGTTTTAGTTTAATTGTTGAGAAAAGGATCATTGCCACGAGAGTGGATTGATCTAAAATCGTTTTCAAAACCTTGAAGTTACCTTCGTAAAAAGACAATTTAAAATCCGAAAGTTTAATCACCCGTTTAAGTACCTCAACCTGGTTGTTTAGCTTTGAATTGAATCTTTAATCTTGTTAAATTGCCTTTTCGTTTTCTCGTTAGTCTTTTTATTATTCACAAAACAAACCATTCTTTAATCTGCTTAGACTAAGTTTATTTCTCACAAGCTTTAGTACATTGATTGCTCCTGATTCGGATTGACACCTTATATACTACGATAAGACATTCGAATAAACGAGTGTAAAAACTCGTTTATAAAATTGGCGCCGTTGCCGATTCGGGAACTCGATTAATTATTAGAGCTTTGAAATCACTTGGGACTAAGTTTTAGTTTCTTATTACTAATCCCTTTTGCTTCACCGGACTAGTCCCTGAATCCGTCAAGCTAATGACGTTAAACGAGCGCTTAATGGGAGGCAACCCATTGGTACGTGTATCACTTACTTATTCCATTTGCTTTTGTTTTTGATTTTTCAGCTTTATCATCCTTCTTTAGACCGACATAGACATCGGGACGGTGTGAAGTAAGTACGGGGAGGGTGTTCATTCGTTTCTAATCTCGTTTGTTCGTCTTTGTTTTTATTTTTTTCTCTTTCTAGATTTTTCTTTTAGTCCTAGTCGAGTCGTTTTTTTTTTAGTGAAAAATTTGTTTTCAAAACTAAGTATGATGCATTATGATCTTTTTCTTGACTAACCAACTAACTTTAAAGACCATTTGACAACAGAGCTAAGGATCGCAAGATTTCATAAACCCCATGAACTATCACCAGTTCCACAGGAAATTCCCTTTTACTCGCATAATCTTTCGGTTAACTGATTTTGACTTCACCCTAATAGAACTTTTAATCTTGAATAATTTCCTCACTTTGGGTTTTGAGATGCATTGGATACGGTTTTGCTTTCGAGTCCTATAAGACATCTATGTGTAGTATGGTTCCCCTCTCTCTTCCCTTCTAACAAAAAAGAGTTACATTATTTGAAAAAGTCGTGAATATTGGTTGAAAATATGCGATTTCGAAAGTAGAACGTAAAATCGTGTTCTTTCGAAATTCGTGGAAACTAAAACCATGAAGCGACCGCCCTTCTAAAAAAACAAAGGGAAAAACCAAAGTCGAATTAAAAAAATACAAATGACACCCTAGAGAAAGTTAGGGAGACATTCGACCTTGAGGAAGCAGTAATCGATTTTCCCTTAGGGAGACCGCACTTTTACTTGGTTTAAGAGATTAAGAAGTCAATTGAGGTGAAACCGTAGATTTTCGAGGATAAGTGGATTTAGAGTACTCTGAGGGTGATTTCGTGGTGGTAGTATGGTCTTAAGGTTTAGAGCTGGTGTTTGTCATATGTGGTTTGTGGGTTACTTCGGAAAGGATATGATTAAGTGATGATGCAAATATTTAGAGCTTTTCAAAACCTCTTCTTCTCACTTAGTGTATTGTTTTGTTCGAGGACAAACAAAAGGCTAAGTCTGGGGGAGTTGATGTGTGGCGTTTTTAACGTTTTAAACATAAGATTTAGCCACACAATAGGGTGTTTTTATGTGTTTTTAGTTATTTTACATGTGATAAAAGGGATAGTGGCGTCCCAAGACATTTCGGATGGACTTATGGAGTTTAGGAATGCAAGGACGGAAAAGAAGGAGAATTCAGACGAAAAGCTTCAAAAAGAAACTCGTTGAAAGAGTTCCCACCAATGGATCTTTATGATATTTTACCACTGGAAGGGGACGGATGTTATCTTTGATTTGGAGGTGATTTGAGATATTTTAAACGATTAGATCTGAAGTTATGCCAGTTTTACTAACGACGGGTCAATCTGCCAGCAAGAGAAGTTTTAATTTCCTTTTATTTTAGATTTGCCAAGATATTTTCCTATTTTGTAAGAGAAACATCAAAACCTATAAATAGGCCTGGGCAAAATACCCGGATCCGAAGATCCGAACCGAACCCGACCCGAAAGTTCCGATCCGAATGGATTTCGGATCCTGAAAAATATCCGAACGGATCTTCCCTGCAGCTACTTCCGGTTCCGGATCCGGATCGGGTATTACCCGAGATCCGAAAGTACTTTTTTGGATCCGAAAATAATTTGGGCTAAATCTAATATTACTTAATTTTGGCCCAAATCCAATATACCTTATTATCTCTCTACACACATTACTTCTCACACTTATTCATCACGTCTCTTCCCCTTCCTCTTCTTTTATTTTTTTTGCTTAATTTCCATTTTATCAAGTATAAATCAGATAAAAAAATCTGGAAACCCTAAATAGTTTTTCTGGGTCGTCTCCTCCTTCAGAGACGTCAAGAGCACAATCCCATGTAATCTTGAGTTTTTCTCTTCCTTATTTCGTTTTTATATGTTTCGATTTGTTAATTTTATTGATTATAATTGTTATTTTGTTTCTTCCTTATTTAATCATGTTTTTGTCTTGTTCGTTAATAAGATGCGACCAAGTAGACTTTTTTGTTTATATGTAGTGATAAATAATTATTTTTCTTTTGTTTGTAGTGTTTTTCTTTGACTTATTATTTCTTTTATCTGTTTCAAATTCAATGTTATAAACTATAACTTATAAGATTCACCATAATTTTTTATTTTATTTCATAACTAGTTTATTAAATTGTTAGTGTTACTTTCTTAATCTTTTTATCTTCTTCTTTTTTGTAGATGGATTCTTCATCAAATCCAGACAGAAGTGATCCTAATACACAAAGAACAGAAGCCGAGCATGATAATAGAGGAAAAAGAAAAGATGTCCCAACTAGCGGTGATGATAGTTCTAATCCATCTAAGCCCACAAAGCAACAGAATACAAGGTCTTTATCTTGGAATCATTTCACAAGAACGAAGGAAGATAATGACAAATGCAAATGTCATCATTGCAAGAGAATTTTTGGATGTGCAACAAAATCTGGGACGTCAAACTTAAATAAGCATTTGCGTAGCTGCAAGCAATACTTAGCATGGGAGGGACAAAACACTCAGCGTGTTATTAGTGAAGAGGGAAATTTGCAAGATTGGAAAGTTTCCGAAAAAGTTTTCGAGAGAAGCTTCGAATGAGTTGATTGTGTTAGCGGAGTTGCCACTTGCATTCATTGAGTGCATGGCTTGGAGATACTTCTGCAATAAAATTAATATGTACAAGCCTCATTCAAGACGAACAGCTACTAGAGATATTGTTGAAATGTATGTGGACAAGAACGCTTCTTTGAAGGATTGGATTTCTGTTAGTCAACAAAGAGTTTCTCTTACAACAGACATATGGGTTGCTCAGATTACAGGTGCTAGTTACATGGTGATCACAATGCATTTTATTGATGCAAAATGGCGCCTAAGGAAGCTGATCATCGGGTTTAAATACATCACTGATCACAAAGGAGCTACAATATCAAGGATTCTTCTTGAGTGTTTGGCTGAGTGGGGAGTAGAGAAGATATTCACCATCACAGTTGACAATGCAACCGCCAATACTTCTGCACTTAGGAGGTTTCAGTCAAGTTTTAAGTTATTGAGGAATGATTCATTGGTTTTAAAAGGGGAATTAATGCACATGCGTTGTTGTGCTCATATCATCAACTTGATTGTCAAAGAGGGTTTGCACGAGTTGGGTAAGCAGGTGGAAGCCATTCGTAATGCGGTGCAATATGTAAGGTCTTCTACTTCGAGATGTGACTCTTTTGAGCTAAAGGTTGTGTCAGGAAAGATGATTAGAGGAAGTTTGCCTATGGATGTAAAAACAAGGTGGAATTCGACATACTTAATGTTATCAAGAGCCATGAAGTTCAAGTTAGCTTTTGACAGGATGGAGGCGGAAGACAAGCTCTATAATGACTATTTTACGGAAGTAGAAAATGGAAATAGTAGGATTGGTCCGCCTACTACAAGTGATTGGATGGCAATAGAGAGGTTAGTAAAGTTTCTTGGTTTATTCTACACTTCTACTTTGATTGTCTCGGCGTCTACTTCTGTGTGCTCTTATAAGTGTTATGGTGAGATAGTTACCATAGAAAAAAATCTGATGGTAATGAGCAATAGTTTAGACACTGAGTTGAAGTCAAAGGCCATTGAAATGAAGGAAAAGTTTGAAAAGTATTGGGAAGGAACGAAGAATATCAATAGGATGTTGATTATTGCTAGTGTCTTTGATCCTAGGCAGAAAATGCAATTTGCTAAGATGTGCTTTGAGAAACTTTACGGAAAAGACACCGTAGACGCCAAAGAGATGTTTGATTCTGTTTACTTAGTCATGAGGTCTCTATTCACTGAGTATAGTGTCAATTACCAAGGATCAAATGCACAATCATCTCAGTCAAATCCGTCTTCATCTAATATTGTTCAAGAGCATTTTACAACTGATTCTAGTGAGTTTCTCGATGATGATTTTATTGAGTTTGAAAGGATGGATTGTGCTTATAAGGAGATAGTTGATGAAATAGGAATAGATACACGTGATGAGTTAGAGATCTACCTGAAGGAAAAAGTAGAAAATCCGAAGACTATGCTTGGATCAGAGTGGGATGTCTTGTCTTGGTGGAGACTCAATGCTCACAAGTACCCTGTTTTATCAGAAATAGCAAGGGACGTACTTGCAATGCAAGTAACCTCTGTCGCATCCGAGAGTGCTTTTAGCACAAGTAAACGCATCTTAGAACCTCACAGAAGTTGTTTAACTCATTATATGGTGGAGGTGTTGATGTGCACAGAGCAGTGGTTAAAATGTGATATTAATTTGAGTGAGAATAGTGTTCTTACAAATGCACAATTGCTTGCAGATGTTGAATTATTCGACAAGCTTGAAAAAGGTGAATTCTTTTCTTATACTCTATTTCAAATCCTTATGTCAGTATTTTAACGTTTTAATATTTTGTTATTGATTATATTTCAGAGTTTCAAAGTGAAATGAATTTCAACTAGAAGACTTGAAACTAGGCTAGTCTATTATAAGGTAACCGATTACTAGATTTTTGTGATTCTGGTTTTAGTATTTAGTGAGAATTGTTTGGTCTCACTCAAAAGTTATTATGATTTATTGTATTGATTTAAATATATTTTTCTAATATTTTAATTTGTTTGCGTAACAGGTCATGGATTCATGGTGTCATCACTTCTTGTTTTTCAATCTCTATCAATCTTTTTTTGAACTTCATTTCGAATGCTTATTATTTTACGTAATATGTTTTTTTGAATTCAGATGTTTCTTACTCAATGATTTTAATGGTTTGTTGTTTGTTTTCCCTTGATTGGTGTCTGGTTTTAATATTTTAGCATAAGTTGCATATATATTTTATCGGATCTTTCGGGTATATTGGATACTTTCGGATAGTTTCGAGTAAGTTCGGATATAAAGTACTTGGACCCAATTGGATCCAAAAAATATCGGGTATTTTTCGGATCTCTTTCGAAAGATCCGAACCGACCCGGACCCGACAAGTCCCGAACCGAACCCGATCCGAAAATTTTAAATATCCGAATGGGACCATGACCTCGAGTACCGAAAGAACCGAAACCCGAAAGATCCGACCCGAACCCGATCCGGTACCCGAACGCCCAGGCCTACCTATAAATATCTGTTTTTAACCTCTTTTAGAGGTGTGCTTTTATAATATAAGTTTTTGGAGACTTTTGCATCCCAGAGAATTCTTGGAATCTTCGGTTTCGATAATCACAGTTTTTTCTTATCCCTTATCTCTTTAATTTGTTTATGCTTTCTTTAATCTCAATTGTTTTGATATTCATTATGCTTAGTGAGTAGTTTCCCTTAGGCAATTAGGTTGGGGGAAAAAGGTGAATCAATATTAGGATTGATAATTGTCTAACACTTAATAGATTATAAAACTTTTGTCTTAGGTAACAAGTTTAAAGCCTTAATCGAGTTGGCCATTCGATTACTGAACCTAGGAAACTTTATGAATCGAGAGATTATAAAGGTTCCTGAACAATTACCTTAGAACTAAGCCTAGCTTAACCGAGAGATCTGTGTTAATAAGCTTAGTGGTTAAAATTGATTTGTTCTTAAAGTTTCTCGACGATTAAATTATCCAAGATATTGTTTTAGTTTAATTGTTGAGAAAAGGATCATTGCCACGAGAGTGGATTGATCTAAAATCGTTTTCAAAACCTTGAAGTTACCTTCGTAAAAAGACAATTTAAAATCCGAAAGTTTAATCACCCGTTTAAGTACCTCAACCTGGTTGTTTAGCTTTGAATTGAATATTTAATCTTGTTAAATTGTTTTTTCGTTTTCTCGTTAGTCTTTTTATTATTCGCAAAACAAACCATTCTTTAATTTGCTTAGACTAAGTTTATTTCTCACAAGCTTTAGTACATTGATTGCTCCTGATTCGGATTGACACCTTATGTAAAAACTCGTTTATCAAATTGGCGTCGTTGCCGATTCGGGAACTCGATTAATTATTAGAGCTTTGAAATCACTTGGGACTAAGTTTTAGTTTCTTATTACTAATCCCTTTTGCTTTACCGGACTAGTCCCTGAATCCGTCAAGCTAATGACGTTAAACGAGCGCTTAATGGGAGGCAACCCATTGGTACGTGTATCACTTACTTATTCCATTTGCTTTTGTTTTTGATTTTTCAGCTTTATCATCCTTCTTTAGACTTGACATACACACCGGGACGGTGTGAAGTAAGTCTGGGGGAGGGTGTTCATTCGTTTCTAATCTCGTTTGTTCGTCTTTGTTTTTATTTTTTTCTCTTTCTAGATTTTTCTTTTAGTCCTAGTCGAGTCGTTTTTTTTTTAGTGAAAAAATTGTTTTCAAAACTAAGTATGATGCATTATGATCTTTTTCTTGACTAACCAACTAACTTTAAAGACCATTTGACAACGAGAGCTAAGGACCGCGAGATTTCAGAAACCCCATGACATATCACCAGTTCCACAGGAAATTCCCTTTTACTCGCATAATTTTTCGGTTAACTGATTTTGACTTCACCCTAATAGAACTTTTAATCTTGAATAATTTCCTCACTTTGGTTTTTGAGATTCATTGGATACGGTTTTGCTTTCAGGTCCTATAAGACATCTATGTGTAGTATGGTTCCCCTCTCTCTTCCCTTCTAAAAAAAAGAGTTACATTATTTGAAAAAGTCGTGAATATTGGTTGAAAATATGCGATTTCGAAAATAGAACGTAAAATCGTGTTCTTTCGAAATTCGTGGAAACTAAAACCATGAAACGACCGCCCTTCTAAAAAAAACAAAGGGAAAAACCAAAGTCGAATTAAAAAAATACAAATGACACCCTAGAGAAAGTTAGGGAGACATTCGACCTTGAGGAAGCGAGAAAAGAGAGAGGAAAGGAACCGGAAGAGGATGTTCTTAGTGCTTAGGAAATCTGAAAGGTAAGACTTATGTCTAGTAATCGATTTTCCCTTAGGGAGACCACACTTTTACTTGTTTTAAGAGATTAAGAAGTCAATTGAGGTGAAACCGTAGATTTTCGAGGATTAGTGGATTTAGAGTACTGCGAGGGTGATTTCGTGGTGGTAGTATGGTCTTAAGGTTTAGAGCTGGTGTTTGTCATATGTTGTTTGTGGGTTACTTCGGAAAGGATATGATTAAGTGATGATGCAAATATTTAGAGCTTTTCAAAACCTCTTCTTCTCACTTAGTGTATTGTTTTGTTCGAGGACAAACAAAAGGCTAAGTACGGAGGAGTTGATGTGTGGCGTTTTTAACGTTTTAAACATACGATTTAGCCACACAATAGGGTGTTTTTATGTGTTTTTAGTTATTTTACAGGTTATAAAAGGGATAGTGGCGTCCCAAGGCATTTAGGATGGACTTATGGAGTTTAGAAATGCAAGGACGGAAAAGAAGGAGAATTCAGACGAAAAGCTTCAAAAAGACACTCGTTGAAAGAGTTCACACCAATGGATCTTTATGATATTTTACCACCAGAAGGGGACGGATGTTAGCTTTGATTTGGAGGTGATTTGAGATGTTTTAAACGGTTAGATCTGAAGTTATGCCAGTTTTACTAATGCCGGGTCAATCTGCAGCAAGAGAAGTTTTAATTTCCTTTTATTTTATATTTGCCAAGATATTTTCCTATTTTGTAAGGGAAACGTCAAAACCTATAAATACCTGTTTTTAACCTCTTTTAGAGGTGTGCTTTTATAATATAAGTTTTCGGAGACTTTTGCATCCCAGAGAATTCTTGGAATCTTCGGTTTCGATAATCAGAGTTTTTTCTTATCCCTTATCTCTTTAATTTGTTTATGCTTTCTTTAATCTCAATTGCTTTGATATTCATTATGCTTAGTGAGTAGTTTCCCTTAGGCAATTAGGTTGGGGGAAAAAGGGTGAATCAATATTAGGATTGATAATTGTCTAGCACTTAATAGATTATAAAACTTTTGTCTTAGGTAACAAGTTTAAAGCCTTAATCGAGTTGGCCATTCGATTACTGAACCTAGGAAACTTTATGAATCGAGAGATTATAAAGGTTCCTGAACAATTACCTTAGAACTAAGCCTAGCTTAACCGAGAGATCTGTGTTAATAAGCTTAGTGGTTAAAATTGATTTGTTCTTAAAGTTTCTCGACGATTAAATTATCCAAGATATTGTTTTAGTTTAATTGTTGAGAAAAGGATCATTGCCACGAGAGTGGATTGATCTAAAATCGTTTTCAAAACCTTGAAGTTACCTTCGTAAAAAGACAATTTAAAATCCGAAAGTTTAATCACCCGTTTAAGTACCTCAACCTGGTTGTTTAGCTTTGAATTGAATCTTTAATCTTGTTAAATTGCTTTTTCGTTTTCTCGTTAGTCTTTTTATTATTCACATAACAAACCATTCTTTAATTTGCTTAGACTAAGTTTATTTCTCACAAGCTTTAGTACATTGATTGCTCTGATTCGGATTGACACCTTATATACTACGATAAGACATTCGAATAAACGAGTGTAAAAACTCGTTTATCAAATTGGCGTCGTTGCCGATTCGGGAACTCGATTAATTATTAGAGCTTTGAAATCACTTGGGACTAAGTTTTAGTTTCTTATTACTAATCCCTTTTGCTTTACCGGACTAGTCCCTGAATCCGTCAAGCTAATGACGTTAAACGAGCGCTTAATGGGAGGCAACCCATTGGTACGTGTATCACTTACTTATTCCATTTGCTTTTGTTTTTGATTTTTCAGCTTTATCATCCTTCTTTAGACTTGACATACACACCGGGACGGTGTGAAGTAAGTCTGGGGGAGGGTGTTCATTCGTTTCTAATCTCATTTGTTCGTCTTTGTTTTTATTTTTTTTCTCTTTCTAGATTTTTCTTTTAGTCCTAGTCGAGTCGTTTTTTTTTTAGTGAAAAAATTGTTTTCAAAACTAAGTATGATGCATTATGATCTTTTTCTTGACTAACCAACTAACTTTAAAGACCATTTGACAACGGAGCTAAGGACCGCGAGATTTCGAAACCCCATGACATATCACCAGTTCCACAGAAATTCCCTTTTACTCGCATAATTTTTCGGTTAAGCGATTTTGACTTCACCCTAATAGAACTTTTAATCTTGAATAATTTCCTCACTTTGGGTTTTGAGATGCATTGGATACGGTTTTGCTTTCAGGTCCTATAAGACATCTATGTGTAGTATGGTTCCCCTCTCTCTTCCCTTCTAAAAAAAAGAGTTACATTATTTGAAAAAGTCGTGAATATTGGTTGAAAATATGCGATTTCGAAAATAGAACGTAAAATCGTGTTCGTTCGAAATTCGTGGAAACTAAAACCATGAAACGACCGCCCTTCTAAAAAAAACAAAGGGAAAAACCAAAGTCGAATTAAAAAAATACAAATGACACCCTAGAGAAAGTTAGGGAGACATTCGACCTTGAGGAAGCGAGAAAAGAGAGAGGAAAGGAACCAGAAGAGGATGTTCTTAGTGCTTAGGAAATCTGAAAGGTAAGACTTATGTCTAGTAATCGATTTTCCCTTAGGGAGACCACACTTTTACTTGTTTTAAGAGATTAAGAAGTCAATTGAGGTGAAACCGTAGATTTTCGAGGATTAGTGGATTTAGAGTACTCTGAGGGTGATTTCGTGGTGGTAGTATGGTCTTAAGGTTTAGAGCTGGTGTTTGTCATATGTTGTTTGTGGGTTACTTCGGAAAGGATATGATTAAGTGATGATGCAAATATTTAGAGCTTTTCAAAACCTCTTCTTCTCACTTAGTGTATTGTTTTGTTCGAGGACAAACAAAAGGCTAAGTACGGAGGAGTTGATGTGTGGCGTTTTTAACGTTTTAAACATACGATTTAGCCACACAATAGGGTGTTTTTATGTGTTTTTAGTTATTTTACAGGTTATAAAAGGGATAGTGGCGTCCCAAGGCATTTAGGATGGACTTATGGAGTTTAGAAATGCAAGGACGGAAAAGAAGGAGAATTCAGACGAAAAGCTTCAAAAATACACTCGTTGAAAGAGTTCCCACCAATGGATCTTTATGATATTTTACCACTGGAAGGGGACGGATGTTAGCTTTGATTTGGAGGTGATTTGAGATGTTTTAAACGGTTAGATCTGAAGTTATGCCAGTTTTACTAATGCCGGGTCAATCTGCCAGCAAGAGAAGTTTTAATTTCCTTTTATTTTATATTTGCCAAGATATTTTCCTATTTTGTAAGGGAAACGTCAAAACCTATAAATACCTGTTTTTAACCTCTTTTAGAGGTGTGCTTTTATAATATAAGTTTTCGGAGACTTTTGCATCCCAGAGAATTCTTGGAATCTTCGGTTTCGATAATCAGAGTTTTTTCTTATCCCTTATCTCTTTAATTTGTTTATGCTTTCTTTAATCTCAATTGCTTTGATATTCATTATGCTTAGTGAGTAGTTTCCCTTAGGCAATTAGGTTGGGGGAAAAAGGGTGAATCAATATTAGGATTGATAATTGTCTAGCACTTAATAGATTATAAAACTTTTGTCTTAGGTAACAAGTTTAAAGCCTTAATCGAGTTGGCCATTCGATTATTGAACCTAGGAAACTTTATGAATCGAGAGATTATAAAGGTTCCTGAACAATTACCTTAGAACTAAGCCTAGCTTAACCGAGAGATCTGTGTTAATAAGCTTAGTGGTTAAAATTGATTTGTTCTTAAAGTTTCTCGACGATTAAATTATCCAAGATATTGTTTTAGTTTAATTGTTGAGAAAAGGATCATTGCCACGAGAGTGGATTGATCTAAAATCGTTTTCAAAACCTTGAAGTTACCTTCGTAAAAAGACAATTTAAAATCCGAAAGTTTAATCACCCGTTTAAGTACCTCAACCTGGTTGTTTAGCTTTGAATTGAATCTTTAATCTTGTTAAATTGCTTTTTCGTTTTCTCGTTAGTCTTTTTATTATTCACATAACAAACCATTCTTTAATTTGCTTAGACTAAGTTTATTTCTCACAAGCTTTAGTACATTGATTGCTCCTGATTCGGATTGACACCTTATATACTACGATAAGACATTCGAATAAACGAGTGTAAAAACTCGTTTATCAAATTGGCGTCGTTGCCGATTCGGGAACTCGATTAATTATTAGAGCTTTGAAATCACTTGGGACTAAGTTTTAGTTTCTTATTACTAATCCCTTTTGCTTTACCGGACTAGTCCCTGAATCCGTCAAGCTAATGACGTTAAACGAGCGCTTAATGGGAGGCAACCCATTGGTACGTGTATCACTTACTTATTCCATTTGCTTTTGTTTTTGATTTTTCAGCTTTATCATCCTTCTTTAGACTTGACATACACACCGGGACGGTGTGAAGTAAGTCTGGGGGAGGGTGTTCATTCGTTTCTAATCTCATTTGTTCGTCTTTGTTTTTATTTTTTTCTCTTTCTAGATTTTTCTTTTAGTCCTAGTCGAGTCGTTTTTTTTTTAGTGAAAAAATTGTTTTCAAAACTAAGTATGATGCATTATGATCTTTTTCTTGACTAACCAACTAACTTTAAAGACCATTTGACAACAGAGCTAAGGACCGCGAGATTTCAGAAACCCCATGACATATCACCAGTTCCACAGGAAATTCCCTTTTACTCGCATAATTTTTCGGTTAACTGATTTTGACTTCACCCTAATAGAACTTTTAATCTTGAATAATTTCCTCACTTTGGGTTTTGAGATGCATTGGATACGGTTTTGCTTTCAGGTCCTATAAGACATCTATGTGTAGTATGGTTCCCCTCTCTCTTCCCTTCTAAAAAAAAGAGTTACATTATTTGAAAAAGTCGTGAATATTGGTTGAAAATATGCGATTTCGAAAATAGAACGTAAAATCGTGTTCGTTCGAAATTCGTGGAAACTAAAACCATGAAACGACCGCTCTTCTAAAAAAAACAAAGGGAAAAACCAAAGTCGAATTAAAAAAATACAAATGACACCCTAGAGAAAGTTAGGGAGACATTCGACCTTGAGGAAGCGAGAAAAGAGAGAGGAAAGGAACCGAAGAGGATGTTCTTAGTGCTTAGGAAATCTGAAAGGTAAGACTTATGTCTAGTAATCGATTTTCCCTTAGGGAGACCACACTTTTACTTGTTTTAAGAGATTAAGAAGTCAATTGAGGTGAAACCGTAGATTTTCGAGTATTAGTGGATTTAGAGTACTGCGAGGGTGATTTCGTGGTGGTAGTATGGTCTTAAGGTTTAGAGCTGGTGTTTGTCATATGTTGTTTGTGGGTTACTTCGGAAAGGATATGATTAAGTGATGATGCAAATATTTAGAGCTTTTCAAAACCTCTTCTTCTCACTTAGTGTATTGTTTTGTTCGAGGACAAACAAAAGGCTAAGTACGGAGGAGTTGATGTGTGGCGTTTTTAACGTTTTAAACATACGATTTAGCCACACAATAGGGTGTTTTTATGTGTTTTTAGTTATTTTACAGGTTATAAAAGGGATAGTGGCGTCCCAAGGCATTTAGGATGGACTTATGGAGTTTAGAAATGCAAGGACGGAAAAGAAGGAGAATTCAGACGAAAAGCTTCAAAAATACACTCGTTGAAAGAGTTCCCACCAATGGATCTTTATGATATTTTACCACTGGAAGGGGACGGATGTTAGCTTTGATTTGGAGGTGATTTGAGATGTTTTAAACGGTTAGATCTGAAGTTATGCCAGTTTTACTAATGCCGGGTCAATCTGCAGCAAGAGAAGTTTTAATTTCCTTTTATTTTATATTTGCCAAGATATTTTCCTATTTTGTAATGTAAACGTCAAAACCTATAAATACCATGTTTTTAACCTCTTTTAGAGGTGTGCTTTTATAATATAAGTTTTCGGAGACTTTTGCATCCCAGAGAATTCTTGGAATCTTCGGTTTCGATAATCAGAGTTTTTTCTTATCCCTTATCTCTTTAATTTGTTTATGCTTTCTTTAATCTCAATTGCTTTGATATTCATTATGCTTAGTGAGTAGTTTCCCTTAGGCAATTAGGTTGGGGGAAAAAGGGGTGAATCAATATTAGGATTGATAATTGTCTAGCACTTAATAGATTATAAAACTTTTGTCTTAGGTAACAAGTTTAAAGCCTTAATCGAGTTGCCCATTCGATTACTGAACCTAGGAAACTTTATGAATCGAGAGATTATAAAGGTTCCTGAACAATTACCTTAGAACTAAGCCTAGCTTAACCGAGAGATCTGTGTTAATAAGCTTAGTGGTTAAAATTGATTTGTTCTTAAAGTTTCTCGACGATTAAATTATCCAAGATATTGTTTTAGTTTAATTGTTGAGAAAAGGATCATTGCCACGAGAGTGGATTGATCTAAAATCGTTTTCAAAACCTTGAAGTTACCTTCGTAAAAAGACAATTTAAAATCCGAAAGTTTAATCACCCGTTTAAGTACCTCAACCTGGTTGTTTAGCTTTGAATTGAATCTTTAATCTTGTTAAATTGTTTTTTCGTTTTCTCGTTAGTCTTTTTATTATTCACATAACAAACCATTCTTTAATTTGCTTAGACTAAGTTTATTTCTCACAAGCTTTAGTACATTGATTGCTCCCGATTCGGATTGACACCTTATATACTACGATAAGACATTCGAATAAACGAGTGTAAAAACTCGTTTATCAAATTGGCGTCGTTGCCGATTCGGGAACTCGATTAATTATTAGAGCTTTGAAATCACTTGGGACTAAGTTTTAGTTTCTTATTACTAATCCCTTTTGCTTTACCGGACTAGTCCCCGAATCCGTCAAGCTAATGACGTTAAACGAGCGCTTAATGGGAGGCAACCCATTGGTACGTGTATCACTTACTTATTCCATTTGCTTTTGTTTTTGATTTTTCAGCTTTATCATCCTTCTTTAGACTTGACATACACACCGGGACGGTGTGAAGTAAGTCTGGGGGAGGGTGTTCATTCGTTTATAATCTCGTTTGTTCGTCTTTGTTTTTATTTTTTTCTCTTTCTAGATTTTTCTTTTAGTCCTAGTCGAGTCGTTTTTTTTTTAGTGAAAAAATTGTTTTCAAAACTAAGTATGATGCATTATGATCTTTTTCTTGACTAACCAACTAACTTTAAAGACCATTTGACAACAGAGCTAAGGACCGCGAGATTTCAGAAACCCCATGACATATCACCAGTTCCACAGGAAATTCCCTTTTACTCGCATAATTTTTCGGTTAATCGATTTTGACTTCACCCTAATAGAACTTTTAATCTTGAATAATTTCCTCACTTTGGGTTTTGAGATGCATTGGATACGGTTTTGCTTTCAGGTCCTATAAGACATCTATGTGTAGTATGGTTCCCCTCTCTCTTCCCTTCTAAAAAAAAGAGTTACATTATTTGAAAAAGTCGTGAATATTGGTTGAAAATATGCGATTTCGAAAATAGAACGTAAAATCGTGTTCTTTCGAAATTCGTGGAAACTAAAACCATGAAACGACCGCCCTTCTAAAAAAAACAAAGGGAAAAACCAAAGTCGAATTTAAAAAATACAAATGACACCCTAGAGAAAGTTAGGGAGACATTCGACCTTGAGGAAGCGAGAAAAGAGAGAGGAAAGGAACCGAAGAGGATGTTCTTAGTGCTTAGGAAATCTGAAAGGTAAGACTTATGTCTAGTAATCGATTTTCCCTTAGGGAGACCACACTTTTACTTGTTTTAAGAGATTAAGAAGTCAATTGAGGTGAAACCGTAGATTTTCGAGGATTAGTGGATTTAGAGTACTCTGAGGGTGATTTCGTGGTGGTAGTATGGTCTTAAGGTTTAGAGCTGGTGTTTGTCATATGTTGTTTGTGGGTTACTTCGGAAAGGATATGATTAAGTGATGATGCAAATATTTAGAGCTTTTCAAAACCTCTTCTTCTCACTTAGTGTATTGTTTTGTTCGAGGACAAACAAAAGGCTAAGTCTGGAGGAGTTGATGTGTGGCGTTTTTAACGTTTTAAACATACGATTTAGCCACACAATAGGGTGTTTTTATGTGTTTTTAGTTATTTTACAGGTTATAAAAGGGATAGTGGCGTCCCAAGGCATTTAGGATGGACTTATGGAGTTTAGAAATGCAAGGACGGAAAAGAAGGAGAATTCAGACGAAAAGCTTCAAAAAGACACTCGTTGAAAGAGTTCCCACCAATGGATCTTTATGATATTTTACCACTGGAAGGGGACGGATGTTAGCTTTGATTTGGAGGTGATTTGAGATGTTTTAAACGGTTAGATCTGAAGTTATGCCAGTTTTACTAATGACGGGTCAATCTGCCAGCAAGAGAAGTTTTAATTTCCTTTTATTTTATATTTGCCAAGATATTTTCCTATTTTGTAAGGGAAACGTCAAAACCTATAAATACATGTTTTTAACCTCTTTTAGAGGTGTGCTTTTATAATATAAGTTTTTGGAGACTTTTGCATCCCAGAGAATTCTTGGAATATTCGGTTTCGATAATCAGAGTTTTTTCTTATCCCTTATCTCTTTAATTTGTTTATGCTTTCTTTAATCTCAATTGCTTTGATATTCATTATGCTTAGTGAGTAGTTTCCCTTAGGCAATTAGGTTGGGGGAAAAAGGGTGAATCAATATTAGGATTGATAATTGTCTAGCACTTAATAGATTATAAAACTTTTGTCTTAGGTAACAAGTTTAAAGCCTTAATCGAGTTGGCCATTCGATTATCGAACCTAGGAAACTTTATGAATCGAGAGATTATAAAGGTTCCCGAACAATTACCTTAGAACTAAGCCTAGCTTAACCGAGAGATCTGTGTTAATAAGCTTAGTGGTTAAAATTGATTTGTTCTTAAAGTTTCTCGACGATTAAATTATCCAAGATATTGTTTTAGTTTAATTGTTGAGAAAAGGATCATTGCCACGAGAGTGGATTGATCTAAAATCGTTTTCAAAACCTTGAAGTTACCTTCGTAAAAAGACAATTTAAAATCCGAAAGTTTAATCACCCGTTTAAGTACCTCAACCTGGTTGTTTAGCTTTGAATTGAATCTTTAATCTTGTTAAATTGCTTTTTCGTTTTCTCGTTAGTCTTTTTATTATTCACAAAACAAACCATTCTTTAATTTGCTTAGACTAAGTTTATTTCTCACAAGCTTTAGTACATTGATTGCTCCTGATTCTGATTGACACCTTATATACTACGATAAGACATTCGAATAAACGAGTGTAAAAACTCGTTTATCAAATTGGCGTCGTTGCCGATTCGGGAACTCGATTAATTATTAGAGCTTTGAAATCACTTGGGACTAAGTTTTAGTTTCTTATTACTAATCCCTTTTGCTTTACCGGACTAGTCCCTGAATCCGTCAAGCTAATGACGTTAAACGAGCGCTTAATGGGAGGCAACCCATTAGTACATGTATCACTTACTTATTCCATTTGCTTTTGTTTTTGATTTTTCAGCTTTGTCATCCTTCTTTAGACTTGACATACACACCGGGACGGTGTGAAGTAAGTCTGGGGGAGGGTGTTCATTCGTTTCTAATCTCGTTTGTTCGTCTTTGTTTTTATTTTTTTTCTCTTTCTAGATTTTTCTTTTAGTCCTAGTCGAGTCGTTTTTTTTTTAGTGAAAAAATTGTTTTCAAAACTAAGTATGATGCATTATGATCTTTTTCTTGACTAACCAACTAACTTTAAAGACCATTTGACAACAGAGCTAAGGACCGCGAGATTTCAGAAACCCCATGACATATCACCAGTTCCACAGGAAATTCCCTTTTACTCGCATAATTTTTCGGTTAACTGATTTTGACTTCACCCTAATAGAACTTTTAATCTTGAATAATTTCCTCACTTTGGGTTTTGAGATGCATTGGATACGGTTTTGCTTTCAGGTCCTATAAGACATCTATGTGTAGTATGGTTCCCTCTCTCTTCCCTTCTAAAAAAAAAGAGTTACATTATTTGAAAAAGTCGTGAATATTGGTTGAAAATATGCGATTTCGAAAATAGAACGTAAAATCGTGTTCTTTCGAAATTCGTGGAAACTAAAACCATGAAACGACCGCCCTTCTAAAAAAACAAAGGGAAAAACCAAAGTCGAATTTAAAAAATACAAATGACACCCTAGAGAAAGTTAGGGAGACATTCGACCTTGAGGAAGCGAGAAAAGAGAGAGGAAAGGAACCAGAAGAGGATGTTCTTAGTGCTTAGGAAATCTGAAAGGTAAGACTTATGTCTAGTAATCGATTTTCCCTTAGGGAGACCACACTTTTACTTGTTTTAAGAGATTAAGAAGTCAATTGAGGTGAAACCGTAGATTTTCGAGGATTAGTGGATTTAGAGTACTCTTGAGGGTGATTTCGTGGTGGTAGTATGGTCTTAAGGTTTAGAGCTGGTGTTTGTCATATGTTGTTTGTGGGTTACTTCGGAAAGGATATGATTAAGTGATGATGCAAATATTTAGAGCTTTTCAAAACCTCTTCTTCTCACTTAGTGTATTGTTTTGTTCGAGGACAAACAAAAGGCTAAGTCTGGAGGAGTTGATGTGTGGCGTTTTTAACGTTTTAAACATACGATTTAGCCACACAATAGGGTGTTTTTATGTGTTTTTTGTTATTTTACAGGTTATAAAAGGGATAGTGGCGTTCCAAGGCATTTAGGATGGACTTATGGAGTTTAGAAATGCAAGGACGGAAAAGAAGGAGAATTCAGACAAAAAGCTTCAAAAAGACACTCGTTGAAAGAGTTCCCACCAATGGATCTTTATGATATTTTACCACTGGAAGGGGACGGATGTTAGCTTTGATTTGGAGGTGATTTGAGATGTTTTAAACGGTTAGATCTGAAGTTATGCCAGTTTTACTAACGACGGGTCAATCTGCCAGCAAGAGAAGTTTTAATTTCCTTTTATTTTAGATTTGCCAAGATATTTTCCCATTTTGTAAGGGAAACGTCAAAACTTATAAATACCTGTTTTTAACCTCTTTTAGAGGTGTGCTTTTATAATATAAGTTTTTGGAGACTTTTGCATCCCAGAGAATTCTTGGAATCTTCGGTTTCGATAATCAGAGTTTTTTCTTATCCCTTATCTCTTTAATTTTTTCATGCTTTCTTTAATCTCAATTGCTTTGATATTCATTATGCTTAGTGAGTAGTTTCCTTTAGGCAATTAGGTTGGGGGAAAAAGGGTGAATCAATATTAGGATTTATAATTGTCTAGCACTTAATAGATTATAAAACTTTTGTCTTAGGTAACAAGTTTAAAGTCTTAATCGAGTTGGCCATTCGATTATCGAACCTAGGAAACTTTATGAATTCAGAGATTATAAAGGTTCCTGAACAATTACCTTAGAACTAACCCTAGCTTAACCGAGAGATCTGTGTTAATAAGCTTAGTGGTTAAAATTGATTTGTTCTTAAAGTTTCTCGACGATTAAACTATCCAAGATATTGTTTTAGTTTAATTGTTGAGAAAAAGATCATTGCCACGAGAGTGGATTGATCTAAAATCGTTTTCAAAACCTTGAAGTTACCTTCGTAAAAAGACAATTTAAAATCCGAAAGTTTAATCACCCGTTTAAGTACCTCAACCTGGTTGTTTAGCCTTGAATTGAATCTTTAATCTTGTTAAATTGCTTTTTCGTTTTCTCGTTAGTCTTTTTATTATTCACAAAACAAATCATTCTTTAATTTGCTTAGACTAAGTTTATTTCTCACAAGCTTTAGTACATTGATTGCTCCTGATTCGGATTGACACCTTATATACTATGATAAGGCATTCGATTGAACGGGGGTAAAATCTCGTTTATCAGTTTCTAGGACTCTAAACCAAGTTTCATGCAACATGAGTGCTTATAAGGGTCTCAATGAGCTTTGTACTAGTTTGACGAACTTATGAAACACCTAACAACGCGGTTTCTATGACTCTAAACGAAGTTTCATGCAACATGAGTGCTTATAAATGTCTCAATGAGCTTTGTACAAGTTTGACGAACTTATGAAACATCTAACAACGCCTTTCTAGGACTCTAAACCAAGTTTCATGTAACATGAGTGCTTATAAGTGTCTCAATGAGCTTTGTACTAGTTTGACGAACTTATGAAACATCTAACAACGCGGTTTCTAGGACTCTAAACTAAGTTTCATGCAACATGAGTGCTTATAAGTGTCTCAATGAGCTTTTGACTAGTTTGACAAATATATGAAACATCTAACAACGCAAATTCTAGGACTCTAAACCAAGTTTCATACAACATGAGTGCTTATAAGTGTCTCAATGAGCTTTGTACAAGTTTGACGAACTTATGAAACATCTAACAACGCGTTTCTAGGACTCTAAACCAAGTTTCATTCAACATGAGTGCTTATAAGTCTCTCAATGAGCTTTGTACTAGTTTGACGAACTTATGAAACATCTAACAACACGGTTTTTAGGACTCTAAACTAAGTTTCATGCAACATGAGTGCTTATAAGTGTCTTAATGAGCTTTTGACTAGTTTGACGAATATATGAAACATCTAACAACGCGGGTTCTAGGACTCTAAACCAAGTTTCATACAACATGACTGCTTATAAGTGTCTCAACGGGCTTTGTACAAGTTTGACGAACTTATGAAACATCTAACAACGCGTTTCTAGGACTCTAAACCAAGTTTCATGCAACATGAGTGCTTATATGTTTCTCAATGAGCTTTGTACTAGTTTGACGAACTTATGAAACATCTAACAACGCGGTTTCTAGGACTCTAAACGAAGTTTCATGCAACATGAGTGCTTATAAGTGTCTCAATGAGCATTGTACTGGTTTGACGAATTTATGAAACATCTAACAACGCGGTTTCTAAGACTCTAAACCAAGTTTCATGCAACATGAGTGCTTATAAGTGTCTCAATGAGCATTGTACTGGTTTGACGAACTTATGAAACATCTAACAACGCGGTTTCTAGGACTCTAAACCAAGTTTCATGCAACATGAGTGCTTATAAGCGTCTCAATGAGCTTTGTACAAGTTTGACGAACTTATGAAACATCTAACAACGCATTTCTAGGACTCTAAAGCAATTTTCATGCAACATGAGTGCTTATAAGTGTCTCAATGAGCTTTGTACTAGCTTGACGAACTTATGAAATATCAAACAACGCATTTCTAGGACTCTAAACCAAGTTTCATGCAACATGAGTGCTTATAAGTGTCTCAATGAGATTTGTACTAGTTTTACGAACTTATGAATCATCTAACAACGCGTTTCTAGGACTCTAAACCAAGTTTCATTCCACATGAGTGCTTATAAGTGTCTCAATGAGCTTTGTACTAGCTAGTTTGACGAACTTATGAAACATCTAACATAGCGTTTCTAGGAATCTAAACCAAGTTTCATGCAACATGAGTGCTTATAAGTGTCTCAATGAGTTTTGTACTAGTTTGACGAACTTATAAAACATCTAACAACGTTGTTTCTAGGACTCTAAACAAAGTTTCATGCAACATGAATGCTTATAAGTGTCTCAATGAGCTTTGTACTAGTTTGACGAACTTATGAAACATCGAATAACGCGTTTCTAGGACTCTAAACCAAGTTTCATGCAACATGAGCGCTTAGAAGTGTCTCAATGAGCTTTGTACAAGTTTTACGAACTTATGAAACATCGAAAAACGCGTTTCTAGGACTCTAAATCAAGTTTCATGCAACATGAGTGCTTATAAGTGTCTCAATGAGCTTTGTACTTGTTTGACGAACTTATGAAACATATAACAACGCGTTTCTAGTACTCTAAACCAAGTTTCATGCAACATGAGTGCTTATAATTGTCTCAACTAGCTTTGTATAAGTGTGACGAACTTATGAAACATCTAACAACGCGTTTCTAGGACTCTAAACCAAGTTTCATGCAACATGAGTGCTTATAAGTGTCTCAATGAGCTTTGTACTAGTTTGACGAACTTATGAAACATCAAACAACGCGGTTTCTAGGACTCTAAACTAAGTTTCATGCAACATGAGTGCTTATAAGTGTCTCAATGAGCATTTGACTAGTTTGACGAATTTATGAAACATCTAACAACGCGATTTCTAGGACTCTAAACCAAGTTTCATGCAACATGAGTGCTTATAAGCGTCTCAATGAGCTTTGTACAAGTTTGACGAACTTATGAAACATCTAACAACGCATTTCTAGGACTCTAAACCAAGTTTCATGCAACATGAGTGCTTATAAGTGTCTCAATGAGCTTTGTACTAGTTTGACGAACTTATGAAACATCTAACAACGCGGTTTCTAAGACTCTAAACGAAGTTTCATGCAACATGAGTGCTTATAATTGTCTCAATGAGCTTTGTACTAGTTTGACGAACTTATGAAACATCGAACAACACGTTTCTAGGACTCTAAACCAAGTTTCATGCAACATGAGTGCTTATAAGTGTCTCAATGAGATTTGTACTAGTTTTACGAACTTATGAATCATCTAACAACGCGTTTCTAGGACTCTAAACCAAGTTTCATTCAACATGAGTGCTTATAAGTGTCTCAATGAGCTTTGTACTAGTTTGACGAACTTATGAAACATCTAACAACGCGGTTTCTAGGAATCTAAACCAAGTTTCATGCAACATGAGTGCTTATAAGTGTCTCAATGAGCTTTGTACTAATTTGACGAACTTATGAAACATCTAACAACGCAGTTTCTAGGATTCTAAACAAATTTTCATGCAACACGAGTGCTTATAAGTGTCTCAATGAGCTTTGTACTAGTTTGACGAACTTATGAAACATCGAACAACGCGTTTCTAGGACTCTAAACCAAATTTCATGCAACATGGGTGCTTAGAAGTGTCTCAATGAGCTTTGTACAAGTTGTACGAACTTATGAAATATCGAAAAACGCGTTTCTAGGACTCTAAACCAAGTTTCATGCAACATGAGTGCTTATAAGTGTCTCAATGAGCTTTGTACTTGTTTGACGAACTTATGAAACATCTAACAACTCGTTTCTAGTACTCTAAACCAAGTTTCATGCAACATGAGTGCTTATAATTGTCTCAACGAGCTTTGTATAAGTTTGACGAACTTATGAAACATCTAACAACGCGTTTCTAGGACTCTAAACCAAGTTTCATGCAACATGAGTTCTTATAAGTGTCTCAATGAGCTTTTGACTAGTTTGACGAACATATAAAACATCTAACAACGCGGGTTCTATGACTCTAAACCAAGTTTCATTCAACATGAGTGCTTATAAGTGTCTCAATGAGCTTTGTACTAGTTTGACGTACTTATGAAACATCTAACAATGCGGTTTCTAAGACTCTAAACGAAGTTTCATGCAACATGAGTGCTTATAAGTGTCTCAATGAGCTTTGTACTTGTTTGACGAACTTATGAAACATCTAACAACGCGTTTCTAGGACTCTAAACCAAGTTT